>ML779687.1:1387564-1408447 GCA_009831015.1 Picea engelmannii | reverse complement strand
TTACTTACAGCCATGACCAAGCCATTCCATCTTTCTGGCAATGAGCACAAGATTAGAAGAGCCCTAACCTCATCATCAAAGTCCACTTTTACAGAACTTAGTTGATTAGTAACCGTATTAAATTCATTTAAATGATCTGCAACTAACCCACCTTCTGACATATTCATATTAAATAATCTCTTCATTAGAAATACCTTATTACCTTATTCGACGACGAGGGTTTTTCATACAATTTGGCCAACGTGTCCATCAAACCCTTCTTTGTCTTTTCTTTCGAAATATTGAAAGCCACCGATGCTGCCAGGCTCAGCCGTATCGTTCCTAGAGCCTTTCTGTCAAGAATCTCCCATTCTTCGTCCTTCATGGCCGCCGGATTCTTTGCTACTCCGCTCAATGGTAGGAATAGATCCTTCTAATATAAATAGTCTTCCATCTGCATCTTCCATAACTGGTGGTTTTGGCCGTTAAATTTCTTGACCCTAAACTTTCCATCTTTCGACATTTCTCCCACTCGAACCAGGAACCCTCTTTTCCTGCGAGTTACCTTATGCTCTGATACTAGTTGTTAGAAAAACAGGACTGTGGAGCAATAAAATAAAACAAATGCAGAAACAAAACACAGAAGACACACAATACAAGAGAGACACAAATTTACGTGGTTCACCCAGTGTGGGCTATGTCCACCAGAGAAATTGCCAGGTCCTTCTTTTATTATTATCCATCAAATGAAGGGATACAACCTACAGCAAAACTCGTTGTAACTTCCTCTTCTTTCTCTCACAGTCTCCTCTCTCAGAATACAATATTCGCCATCAACCATAGCCGCAATACATTTCCCTCATAAAAGAGGGTTGTCTTCTAGGGAAAAAAACCCTAACATAACCTATACCATTAGATCTGCGACCTTATAATGAACAGTCCATATTTACACCATCATCAACTCTTTGAATCCTTCTAAACCCCTAACCTAGACCTCCTAGGTTCTAATATTTTATAGGCTTATAGCCATTACAATATTTATCAAAAAACCTAACCCTATCATGGTTAGGCTTGCATGCCTTCTCACCACATTGATTCTCCTCTTGCATGTTGCTTTTCCTCTTGCATGTTGTTTTCCTGCCACCTATTCTTCTCCAAAAATAGGCCTGCACCCAAAATAGTCTTTCTTCTCAAAATAGGCATGTTCCCAATAGACCCCCAACACTAAAATGTGACTCGTACCGAGCCACTCAGGTGGTTCATTCTCCTTGAACAACTTCTTCCAGGCTATGAAATTTTCCTTCTAACTCTTCCCCTTTTTCTCTAGATTGCACAACTTTCTCTATGAGCTCTTCTACCCTCTGCACTGTGATATGCTCCTTGAGAGAATTTGTGCTCTCAGCATGATCCTGAGCCATTCGTGTATTTTCCTTATCCAGTTTCACAATTATTTGTGCTTCTTTCCCTTGGATAGGTTCTAACTAGGATTGCCTTGCCTGCTTGTTATTCCACATCGTCTTTAGTTCTACCTGCAGGGTCTTCATCTCCTGCGCGCCCTTCACTCACTCTATGATGCTCATGGACTTTTTACGCTGCTTCAAATCCTAGATTGTAGTGTTTATTACCTCCTCTTGTTGGTCTAATTTTTGGACCCTATCATCTTCTTCCAATGTCGTCCATAGCTGTGTGGTCTTGTCAAAAAATTATGTGACCTTTTCAACTTCTTTCTCCATCATTTCCACTTGCAAGGTTGTCTATTGTTCCCTTTCAACCATAAATTTAGGAGGAGTAATTAGGGTTAATTTTTCTTTAAGCTCCTTGATCTTCTTCTTGTAGTCCTCGAGCGTTTATGGGATGATTTGGATCCATTCTTTCACATTGCTCATGGTTGCCTGTGCGTTGTCTGGAATTCTTGTGAAGACTTCCTTCAACTTCTTCTCTAAATTATTTGCACGTTGTTTCTCCTCTTTTGTCTACAGATTCACCTACTCGACCACCAGTTCTAGGAAATCCTTGCCATTTTTCTTTACCTGCAATTATGTCGCGTCTATTGTTGCTCGCGATTGCACTTCCTACGCGACACTGACTTGCAGTTTGTACAATGCCTTTGTTGGTATTATTGCCAATACCAACTGTACCTGTGCTAGATATTTGAGTGGTGTATGGGATATGACCTTATCAACCTGCATCATCTTTGTTGTTATCTAGAAGCTCAGACTTTCCTGTGCTATAGTCTGGATGATGTCTTCCTCTTTCGATGTGATCCTTTCCTCTGCTTTTGTCGCTGGGGGGATTGGTTCTATTCCCCTTTTGTGCCTTTGAGCTTCTTCTATTTTCTCTAAGACCTGCCTGATATCAACCAACTCATTATGTATCATTCCTCTTTCATTCTCAACCTCTTAAAACTCCTCTGCTATGCGATCCTGTACTTTCTCTGTAACAAGATCGACATCATCCTTGGTGATAGTATACTCTAGGATCTGTTTATGGGCCTTGGCCTTCTTGCACAACCCCTATGTATGTATAATTGGCCATTTTGGTGGCCTTGTTTATTTTGGAGTGGCTTCTGAAGGGGTTTACTCCATCATTGTGTCCTCCCTTACTTGTTATTCCTGTTCTAGGGAAATGTACTTCTTTCCTATCTTCGCATCCTTATTTGGAGCATTGCCCTTCGTCTGTTGCGCTGGATTTTTACTGGGCTTTCTCTGCTATGTTGGTTTATTGGGCACAACACTGTCTCCTGCAAGTGTCTTTGATGACCCTACTTCCACTTATTTTCTCTTGGGCACATCCTTGGCGATGACTAGGATCCTCCAGTCATCATGCTAGTCTGTCATTTCCATCTCAACTTATTTTGCATTGATGTAGAATAAAAGTTGCATCCATTCTTTCACTGGATCCCTATGTGCTTGGATCCACATGTTGTGTTGTGTAGACCTAAATTTGGATATCCCTTGATATTGTGTGACCACTTCCAGAGTTATCCTCCAAGTGGTGGCTATGTTGTCCTAGATGTCACTGAGATACTGAACAAATTTGTTGGCATTGCCACTTCTTCGCTTGGGGTCCAAAATGATTCCCATTGATGTGTACCGTGTTGGGCGACAACGACCTACTCTATCACAAAAATAGGAGTAGGGAGGCTCCTTCCACCCGATTAAGGCTATCAGGATCAACAACTAGAAGTAGTGGAACTCTGTTCCCAAGTCCTATGTGTCCTTGCAGTCATCTAAGAACAAGTTCAGTAAATATGGGGCCCAACTGAGCATGGTGTCATTTGCGCACTATTCTACTACTGCGAAAACCCCTGCAGAGACCTCTTCCTTGTGACATTTTCATAGAAATTTTCATGCCATTAATTTCGTGGCCATCCCAGTGGTTGTGTCACTAATTATCTTGATAATAATTCTACGCGAGCCTCTTTCTGTCCCGTATGTCTTCTTCATCTCTTCGACGAGATCCTTTTCTTTGGTTTTGTCATCTAGGTGCATGGGACTCTGTTGACGGGCGAAATTGACCGTCCGTCAACTGGAAGAGTGGATCCATTCTGGGGTTGTCTAAATAACCCAAGTCGTTTGGGATAACCCACCCTGACGGGTTTAGCGGCTCCGTTAGCCGATCTAAGTCCTAATAAAACAAAAGAAAACTACTCTAAATAAACTAATCTAAATAAATAAAACAAACTAATCAACAAATCTAAACTACTAATATATACAATTCACTATCTAAACTATAATACTTCTACGAAATTCAACATTCAACTATCAACTGAATCAAACCTTAATCACAAATGTACAATATTTATAAATTACAAATTTAGAAGAAAACCTGCAAAAATCAATTGTAATATGTCCTAAGACAACGGAACTGTTTTTTTATTTTTATAGTTTTATGAGAAAGAAATAGAATAAAAACTATCTATCTAAACTAAGCAATTAAAACACTAACTCTAACTACTAATCTAAACTATGCGTATATCTATCTAAACTACTTAAATAACACTAATAAGCTAACCTGTGATAACGCTTTCCAATTTTTCCTGTGTAGAGAATCCAGTTCAACTATTCGATGGGAGGAAACCCACATCAATCCTCTGCCAGCCTCTAGAAAACAGTAGACAACTGTGCTCTTTTGGATATCGATAACAGAAAAAACAAAACATAAAAGTTACAGCAATCTTATAATTTACAAATCATAACATTTAGATAAATCTGTGTGCAAGGATTTGTACAAAATGATCTAATTAACGAAGAAGAGAAATATGTGATTCATTAACTGAAACAAAGTAATTGCTGTAATTTTTGAATAAGAGAAATCGGATATGGATTACACATTAATCAAATCACATCAACATGCAATAGATTACGATAGCTAAAGTAGTCTATAATCAACTGCAAAAAAGATATGAATAAAACTTGAAACAAAAGTTTGATATATTGAAAGCAAAAGCTGTTACAAGACATCAACTTTCATCTCAGCCTATATTATAAATACATAGTCTGGTTCTCCCATAGTGAGGATGATCTGTTTATTAAAAAAATTGACAAGTACTTAAAGACTTCCCACAGGATAAAACATCCTTGTGGAAGTTATCAAAACAGTTTACACAAATCTGGGAAAATATCCCAAGTCCTTATTTCTAACTCAAACTAACAACTTAAAAATAAAAAAACTACATCACACAAATATCTCCTATATTGTCACAGCATGCCCAAATTGATCATTTCAATTCGTATGTACCTGAACAAGGACAAGAATAGACAAATTAGAGGATATTTTATTGATAAAATTGATAAAAATCTAATTTCTAAGACTAGCTACAGAATCTTGCGATTTTGTAGCTGGTCTAAATCAAACACGGAATCATTTTAAAAACAATTCAAATCTTAGAAAATACATTCAAACTATTGAAAAATATTTGATTTCTAAAAGCATCATTGAAATCGACACTTGTAAGCAAATTGAACAAACTAAATCGCATTCAATCAAATGATAATAGAGATGGATGCACTCTGTTTAATTCGTTATCACCAATTCGGGTAAACAGAATCGTATTGGATAACTCAACAGCAATGAAATCGTTTCCTGGACCAATTGAAATCAACACAAGTAGTTGCTTCAACCACCAACAAAATCATGGTCAAATCCAAACGAAATCAACAGGATCGTTTTTCGAATTGATATAACTGTATTAACATTAACAAACGTTCATGCTATTTGCAAATCAAATCAAAACTTGTATGTAAATTGGCACAAAGGAAATCGTAATTGAACTAATTGGTTGATAACAAGATATGTAGGATTAGCCAAACATTTGTTATTGCCAATTGGGGCAACCAAAATCAATTAGCAGATAACGAAATCATCACTTGAATCCATTTCAAAACGAACTATTAGCCGAGTTTTCATACGAATTCAACAGAGAACTTAATATGTCGATCTGAGCTTAACAAAATCATTTTTTGAAAATTAAAAACAACAAAGCATCATCAAATCTAATTTCGATACGAATCCAACTCATAAAAGCAATCGTGCTAACTCAAAACACGCAACAATCCAATCAAAACAAGAATGAATCGAACAGTTTGAATTTGACATAATCAACACAGCTCCCGATTTTGGCGAATAGATCTTTTGCACAGGACGAATGTAATCCAAATCCAAACGAGAATGAGGATTCAATACGAAAAAGAGTGATTCCTGGGTAAATCAAAGTCAATCAGGGTTGTTTTGAGTTTATTCAATTTCATCGTATTTACCAACCCAGTCACTAATAATGACGCATAACACATTTAAGGATCATACCAATTCAAGTCTATGAAATCATTTCAAAATCAAATCATAAGAACTAAATCAGAGATGAGCGACATCCAACTACAACAAAATCGTATCAAACCAAAACATAACCATGTTCAAATTTTAGCATAAAAATCTCTTGTACAAGTCAAATGCGATCAAAATCCAAACGAAAATAGACCTCATTGATTTTGTTAATTCAAACTAACAGAATTATTCGAAAACGAATCAAAACCCTGTCAAAACCAACCAATTGCTAAATTGGGCACGACAAATCGCATAATCAAATCATAACCACATTTGACTTTAGTAAAATGAATCTACTGTACAGGATCCACAACATAACCGTTTTTTGATAATCAAACTATGACGGAGTCATTTCGAATAATTGACAGAGCTAATTGAAAACCAAAACTCAATTCATTATATTAATCCAAGCAATTGATAAAACAAAATTGATATTGAAATTCATACCTGTATAATCAGAAAACAACTCGGTCATGATAATTTGGAATTGATGAAGGTTGTTGACGATTCGACATTCCTAAAAACGATCGAACCAGTGGTTTTCTACTTCTTGTCATTAGCTTGAAATTTGTCCCTTTCTCTCGACAGTACTGCAACTTGGTTCTCTAAAGATTTGATATTTGACTGTAATACTGGAACGTCAGTATAGTAGCACTCCAGCCACACATCACATTGGTTGCATGATGTCTTCTCGGGCTTCGAAATAGCAGTCGAGGGTTTGTTCAGTCCATCGAGGGTTTCATTATGAAACTTGATCCCTGGGTAGTTAGGATTGTTCTTTAGGCATGGGCGAAAATTAGAAACATAATCATAGGGTGGCTCGGAACATAAGCCTTGGGAATAAGGGTACTCTCCAACTAGGAAGCACTCGATGTCTGAGTCTGAATCCTCACTGAGAACTATGGGCTTTTTCTCAGCGTTTGGATTAGTTTTATTATGAGCAAGTCTTGATATTAATCGAGCATTCTTTTTACCTTTTCTATCGACAGTGGGGTTACTCTTGACTTTCTTACTTACAGGCTTCTTTTCAGCTTCAACCTTGTATGTTGTGATGTCGGGTAGGTCGATATCAGGGCCAACCGAGGGTTTGGGAAAGGGTAGAAGGACATGGAAGGGCACGGATGGCCCGACCTTAGTCTCACTGACCACAGATTTGTCGATTTGGGCATATTCTGAATCAACAAGGCCATTTCGAGAGAGAAAATCTTGCCAATTATCGTCGTGGAGGTTCAAATGATGAACGACGATGAGTCTAATCAAGCCATGGTGAAACAAGTTGTTGTCGGCCTTCTCTCGTTTAAACCTCTTAGCCATTTTTTAAAGGCTACGCAGGAAGTAAAATGGCATGTTCAATGGATAGCCCGTGAAATTCATCAACAGTCGAAGGTGATAGAGAAAAACCAATCCATACCGACCCTCACAGGTCACAAATTGTTTAACCATTATCAAAAGATCGTGCCACCTGGGTTTAAGTGTGGAAATAGGCATACCTTTGTCACAAGATGTGACCTTTCGTGATATGAATAGCAAGGTCCATGGCACCTCGTCGACTTTGGAGTTCTTAAACCATCGATGGCATGTGGCTGCTAGTTCATACATGCAAAACAGTCATATCTACAGTACAACCGTCGGCGCAAATAGATATTCAACCCACTATTGTATAGGTTAACAATCATGCCATTTAATCAACCAATGAAATCAATGGTAAGTGGATTAAACATTCACGTGATCAATAGTTATAGTTTCAAAACCAAACAAATGAATCTAAGTTAATGCCAAAGGTTTGATACCATGAACTAGGTGTCATATGAAACAGTTTACCAAGGGTCTTGCCACAACACAAATGTGTTTTTATGAGGTCAATGTGCTAAGTAAATCGATCAAAGAACATGTAAATCCAAATCACCAATGCATCATAAAATTGATCAAAATAATATCACCACAGTCTTGTAAACGAAGTCTCATTAACGAATAAGAATGTCAAAAGAATAATGATATTGGAATCTTGTCAATTGATAAACAAATTCGACAACACGATGAGCATATAAACAAGAGTCAACATAACAATCTAGTAATGATTTTAATGTGACTTCACAAATCAAGTTTTCACTCTTTCATTCGTGAAAAGAAGAACAAAAGTAAGTGTGCACATAGCGCAAAAATAATAGTGTCGTTTTATTGAAGAGATTGTGACAAAATCAAAGTTTGCATAACACTGGTGTAGGCAGCTTATAAGGACAGTATGAAAAATGTTAATTGGCTACCAACAGACTCTCACCATTTGATGGCAGGCTTGTGATGAATTCTATGATCTCTACGTCGATGGAGATAGGTTCTTCTAACCATTAAAATCCTCCATGGAGGACTTCCATCAACTACTTGACGCAATTATTCACCTCTTTTCCCCTGTTGAAGGGGGGGATCTCTACCAAGTTTAGGATCCCTATGTTTTCCAGGCCTAACTCCCATTGCTTTGGCTGCAGTATTGGGTCTCCAAATGGCCTTGTTTCTAGGCTCTCCATGTACACCTGTTGCGCAAATTCTAGGAATTTTTTGGTGTCAGACACATCATGTTCTGTGTATCTTAGCCTTTCCATGCAATGCATTATATTTGGTGTGGCATGCACCCCCTCTGGAATGCATGGTAAAACAATTGAGGTGTTGATATGTTTTCATGGGGTCCACGCGATGGGTTTCTTGCCCTTTCTTCTAACTGGTTCATTGGAGGTCCCAACCTCTAGTTCTCTCTCTTCCTCGCCTGACTCTGGATGCCCTGTGATGTCTTCAATACCTAATTTTTTCTGCTACGCGGACCCCTCCAAAGGTTTTGGTCTCGTCCCTTCAGAATTTATCTGCTCCCTGTCGCCACCATTCATTTTGTGGGCTTCTTCGTCCCTTGCAGGTTACTGTTTGTTTCCCATGGCAACTGGTTCATGGCCCTGCGCACTGTCGTGTGAGTCAATATCCATCCCACTATCATTGGGGTTTGTTCTTCTTCCTCTACCACTGTGGCTCTCACTGGTTCGACATGTGGTGAGTTAATTGCGTCAACATCGATGATTCTGTCTCTCTATGTCATTTCTTGGTCTGCCTCTACAGTTTCTTGTGATGACCTGAGACTGTCGCGTGTTTTTTGTGTGATTTGGCTTGGTGAGACAACTTTGGAGATGCCATCGTCGGTAATTTTATCACTCCAGGAGTCTTTCTAGGCTGTGATTCGAAAGATCCTAGTAACTTAATCAATGACTCAATAATGAATTTATAAAATGGATCAAAGTGAATACCTCACACACTTAATATTCAATTCAATATATATATGGATAAATCAAGAAAAAACAAGGCCACCAAAAGGGTACTTATCAGAAAGTTGTAACTGAAATGAATGAAGGAGACTAATTATACCAACATTACCACATCTATAAACCATACATGTGACAGTTCAGATATAACTAGCAAGACTTGTGACTCTTTGTTTATTTATGCAGAGATAATAAGACAATTATCAATCACATAATAAACATTGAAATGAACAATAACTCAAACTCACAAGAACATAAATGAAAGGTAATAAGAATGACCGAACAATATCCAATGTCGGAAACTTATCATTCCATGATATATTAAAAAAGGTCTAGATCAAATGAGTACATATGAGAATTCAAGTTCGAACCTCAGTCCTCGAGACTGATCCCTTTTCCCCCTTGAAAATCATTCAATTCATATCCTCTTACAAACTTCAGTTGTTTCTATTTATTTGGAAAATAAAAAATGACTACAAACTAAAATTAAAATCTCTCGAATTAACTATAGTAAATCTGGAAATAATATCTTTTGACTGCCACCTCATCTGCCCTCTGAAAATGATGGATATTTTTCCTTTAATCTCAAACCAAATTGTTTGCTAGAATATATGATAGAAGGTTTAATTTGTACCATCAAATCTGAACATGATAATTGTCTGCCTGGAAATCCTGGATCTGTCTGATTTCCTTCTTTCAAATCTAGAACTAATGCCTTCAAATTAGAAACTTGTTGAGATTGATTGATGATTTCATGCCTGGAAACAAAGATCCAATAGTGCATGTCTGAAACAACTTCACTCTTCGGGGATTGCAATTGGAAACAAAAGAGTCTGCCTTTCTCCAACTCGTGAATTCCACCTATGGTAATGCCAATTGGAGATGCCACTTTATATTTAAGTTGGTCAGGGTTTTTATTTGTATCTATCACCATCTCCGTAGCTCCCAAAACTGTCTGGGAAGCCAGTGATAATGCAAGTTCTCATGAAATACCAGCTGCAACACCTCCATGATTACTCACCATTGAAACTGAAGATCCTCTACCATGACCTGGAACCTGTAAAAGCTTGGACATGTGGAGCATGCTTAATTCATGACTTGGAAATTTTTCCTCAATACTTGATAGAATATTGACTGAACTTCAAGCTCAGGTTCGTCAATCTCTTTGGTGCATTTAACAATAGTAATAAAAGAAAAGCTAGTAGATCTGAAAAATATTTTCTGCTGTATGATATCCTGACTTCCTACCTTGCATATGCCACAATAATCAGAATGATATTGTTGCTTTGAGATATCATCATCAAGGAATCAGTTTGAACATAAATATTCCTCTATGTTTCCAGTCGATATCACACAAAACCTCATCCAAAGAAACCATCGCTTAACCAGTAAATTTGATCTCCTTTTGAACTACTCGTCCACACATAAAAGCTAATCCCCCGGCAATAATGGAATTTGATGTTTCAAATGAATGACTGCTTGGTTCATGAAGACTGCCAAATCTCAGTAAATACTACCATGTCTATCTCACAAAACAAAAACCCTAATTCAAACTGGTTCCAAAACCGGTCAATAACAAATTGTATACCTAGTTTGTTCCTTCAATTTGACAATAAAGGAAGTTGTAGTATATCTTGTTCAACATTATAACTTCCATTTGGAACTCAAGGAGAGAATTGTTTCGATGTTACTGATTGGCCAACTCGATTTCTTGAGATTCGATGCACCGTGCACATCTTTCCTATATTAAGCAATCTTCTAACCGTCAATTCTCTAAAGGATTGAGATTAGGTTCTATGATTTGTAATCCCCAAAATGCCAGTTGATAATATTTTCAGGAATTTGGATTGATACTTGGAAACTCGAACTGTGTGTTTCCCATGTTCATATTGGTGTATTCGACACCTGAATACTTGATGATCAAACCCTTTGATACCTGCCATGACCGGGAAAACACTGCATTTTATTTTTATATGCCAATGGGGACAATATCTCACATTCTCCAGGAGGATGTGAATTTATGTGTTTATATGTGCCAGTGCATACATGACATATTCGATGAGACATAGTGAGAGACAAGCCTGGCACTTGCGATTAACTTTGTATTTTGTGTGGCTTTGGTGAATTGTGTTATCTTGGGAAAAACAAAAAAAAAAAAAAAAAAATTATATTGCAGGTCAAGAAGGAAAATACCAGGGTTTATGGGAAAAAGTGATCAATTAAAGATGGTCAAGGCTTGATGGGAAATGTGAAGGTTATGAAAATTACCAAAAGATCTGGATATTTTGGAAAATCAAGCATGAATTGATGAAGGCGCTAAAACTTTACTAGTACATTTTGAGCACTAACATCTAGCTCCAACTGGGATGGAGACCTCCCCGCGAGGCTCGAAGAACCTAGCAGGCTGTGTGCCTTTACCATTGGGCTATGGAGTTCTCTGGCCTGTGCAACTGATCCCCTGAAAACCTTCAAGTTTTGATATTCACTTCTGCTTATTCATCAAATCATCCAAAAATATAAATCTTGGATTCTATAATGCCTAGCTCATTGGGTGATGGAGTCTTGTACTACTGCAAACCCACAAACTGGAAATAATCTACTTGCTTGTATGGCGAGTTTATTCTTCTACACTACCCTACTTCTAACCAAATCTAAAATTTGGCCAAGTAAAGGCGAACTTCCACAGTAACCATTCACGAAATTTCAAAACTGAGATGATCGTGTCTCTATCATTGATCACTAGACAATGTCTAAAACATATTAGTAGTGATAAAAAAAAATCTTCAAGAAAGAATACTCACCTGGGAGTGATGGTGAGATAATGAAGTATGAAATTTTCAATTGATCTGAAATATATGATTCCATCAAGGCTGCAACTAGATCTTTAAACATGTACAAAGTTGGTTGCTCAACAACTGACAGAGGAAAAAGCATCATCAATTACTGATCTAATCCTTTATGCTCCCCTTTATCATATTCATCACATATGGGAACATCAGGATAGAATCCTAATGGCAAAGATGAAGATTTTTGCATAGAATTATAACAGTATGGATTCGAAACAGATCTAAAAAAACCTCTCCTCTTTCCTTATCATTATCATCCTACTCATCTAGATTTGAATCAACAGGTTCATCTAAAGCATCCTCAGTAATGCAATCATCAATATTATCTAGTAGACATTCTTCTTGGGAAGTAGTGATAAAAATAACTCCATCCATATCTGTATCTTCATTAATATATCCACTTTCATCCTCACTACCAAAAGAAACAACATGCTGAATATTTGAATGAAACTCCTCACAACAAAGCTCAAAAAGAATTTCTTGAGAAAAAGACATTTTTCAATGCTCATGGAATATTATGTGAAATTCTTTCAAAGATGAAATACTAGAAGGAGTTAATGAGAAACACCACTTACGTGCATCACCCTCTAATGAATAGAAAAACATATTCATGAGCACATCTTCCTTATGTATATTTAATTGAGACATGGATTGATGAAATCTGATGAGGTGATCTGAAGGATTATCCTCTTTCCTTTCTCTGAACCATGGAAGGAAGTCTACCCAAATATCCATAAGAGGTACTAGATGTGGGAAACCAGGGACTGCAGAAAAGTTAAGAGGTGAAAACCTCCTAGCCAAAAGAGCAACAAAGGCCTTTGAAAATTGAAGACAGTGGAGTTGCCATTGAATTTTTCCTTCATGGAGTCACCAGATAGAATATTACAACCAATATGATGCCCTATCTTTGTCTATCATCAAAATATAGAACTATGTCATCTCACAGGGAAACTTGATTCACACTCCTTTCCCCGGCAACGACACCAATTTTTTATCACTATAGGAGTCTTTATAGGCTGTGATTCGAAAGAGCCTGGTAACTTAATAAATGACTCAATAATGAATGTAGAAAATGGATCAAAGTGAATACCTCACACACTCAATCTTCAATTCAATATATATATATATATATATATATATATATATATATATGGATAAATGAGGACAAAACAAGGCCACCAAAAGGGTACTGCTCAGAAAGTTGTAACTGAAATGAATGAAGGAGACTAATTATACCAACAATACCACATCTATAAACCATACATGTGACAGGTCAGATATAACCAACAAGACTTGTGACTCTTTGTTTATTTATGCAGAGATAATAAGACAATTATCAATCACAGAATAAACATTGAAATGAACAATAGATCAAACTCACAAGAACATGAATGAAAGGTAATAAGAAGAATTGAACAATATCCAATGGTGGAAACTTATCATTCCATGATATATTAAAAAAGGTCTATATCAAATGAGTACATATGAGAATTCAAGTTCGAACCTTAGTCCTCAGGACTACTCCCTTTTCTCCCTTGAAAATCATTCAATTTATATCCTCTTACAAACTTCAGTTGTTTCTATTTCTTTGGAAAATAAAAACTAACTACAAACTAAAATTAAAATCTCTTGAATTAACTATAGGAAATCTGGAAATAATATCTTTTGACTGCCACCTCATCTGCCTTCTGGAAATGTTGGATCTTTTGCCTTTAATCTTGAACCAATTTGGTTGCTAGAAGATATGATAGAAGGTTAAATTTGTACCATCAAATTTGAACAAGATAATTGTCTGCCTGGAAATCATGGATTTGTCTGATTTTCTTCCTTCAAATTTGGAACCAATGCCTTCAAATTAGAAACCTGCTGAGATTGATTTCTTATTTCATGCCTAGAAACAAAGATCCAATAACGCATGCCTGAAACAACTTCACTCTTATGGGATTGCAATTGGAAACAAAAGAGTCTGCCTTTCTCCAACTCGTGAATTCCACCTATGGTAATGCCAGCTGGAGATGCCAATTTATCTTTAAGTTTGTTAGGGTTTTTCTTTGTATCTATCACCATCTCCGTAACTCCAAAAACTATTTGGGAAGCCAGTGATAATGCAAGTTCCCATGAAATACCAGTTGCAACACCTCCATGATTACTCACCAATGAAATTGAAGATCCTCTGACATGACCTGGAACCTGTAAAATATTGGACATGTGGAGCATGATTAATTCATGACTTGGAAATTTTGTCTCAATACTTGATAGAATATTGACTGAACTTCAAGCTCAGGTTCATCAATCTCTTTGGCGCATTTAACAATAGTAATAAAACAAAAACTAGTAGATCTGAAAAATCTTTTCTGTTGTATGATATCCCGACTTCCTACCCTGGATATGCCACAATCATCATAATGATATTGTTACTTTGAGATATCATCATGAAGGAATAAGTTTGAACAAAAATATTCCCCTATATTTCCTGTCGAGATCACACAAAATCTCATCCAAAGAAACCATTGCTTAACCAGTAAATTTGATCTCCTTTTGAACTGCTCATCCACACATAAAAGTTAAGCCCCTGGCGATAATGGAACTCAATGTTTCAAATGAACGACTGCTTGGTTCATGAATACTGCCAAATCTCAGTAAAGAATACCATGTCTATCTCATAGAACAAAAACCCTAATTCAAACCGGTTCCAAAATCGGTCAATAACAAATTGTGTACTCAGTTTGTTCCTTCAATTTGACAATAAAGGAAGCTGCAGTATATCATGTTCAACATTATAACTTCCATCTGGAACTTGAGGAGAGAATTGTTTCGATGTTACTCGTTGGCCAACTCAATTGCTTGAGAGTCGATGCGTCATGCACATGTTTCCTATATTAAAAAATCTTCCAACCATCGATTCTCTAAAGGCTTGAGATTACGTTCTATGATTTGCAATCCCCAAAACGCAAACATATAATATTTTTAGGCATTTGGATTGATACTTGGAAACTCGAACTGTGTGCTTCCCATGTTCATACTGGTGTATTCGACACCTAAATACTCGATGATCAAACCCTTTGATACCTGCCATGACCTGGAAAACACTGCGTTTTATTTTTATATGCCAATGGGGACAATATCTCACATTCCCAAGGAGGATGTGAATTTATGTGTTTATATGTGCCAGTGAATACATGACATATTCGATGAGACATGGTAAGAGACGATCTTGGCACTTGCGCTTAACTTTGTATGTTGTGTGGCTTTGGTGACTTGTGTTATATTGGGCAAAACAACAATTTATTGTTTTTTATATTGCAAGTCAAGAGGGAAAAGACCAGGGTTTATGAGCAAAAGTGATCAATTAAAGTTGGTCAAGGATTGATGGGAAATCTGAAGGTTATGAAAATTACCAAAAGATATGGAGATTTTGGTAAATCAAGCATGAATTGATGAAGGCACTAAAACTTTACCAGTACATTTTGAGATCTAAAGGTAATTCTTGCTTTCCCGATTGAATTTCGACTCCTTCAATCTTTGTACTCACCTATTCGCATCTCATCTTATTTCTTGTTAGCTTTGCGAGTTTTCAAATGCACAATAATTCTTATTTGGCCCATGTTTCTATTTTATAGAGGGCATCATAATTTCCTTGAATCTTCTTGGAGAATCTTCTTTGGTTGTTATTAATGCGTTGAAGCTTGTCGAGTATGCTTCATTCAGTTTCATAAATGCCCAATTCTCGCCTTTTTTCCTTAGCGACCGATTTTTTCTTTTCCGATCGTTGGCCCCTTTCCGATGCACTGCATTTTTTCGATGCACCATAGATTTCTGCTATGACTTTTCCTTAGTGAGCGATGTTTTTCTTTCTATCAACCATATGCTACGCATGATCACTTTTTATTTTTGTCGTGTTGATTCCACTATCTATGCACACGATATTTCCTAGTATTTTTGTGTTTTCTTTCTTTTCTAATTTTGTATTTCTTTTTTCCTCTTTTCTCCTTTTTATTTATTTTTATCATTTTTTTGTCCTAATCTCTGCTATAATGCACTATATACATGTCATTTCCTACTGCGATATAACTTTTAAGGGTTAGTGGGTCGACTGTCCTTGTACAGTTTCAGTTGATTAGCATTGATCATTCCTTTCAGTTCAGTTCCTCCCAAGTATTTTAGTTGTACAGATCCCCCATCTATGGTAATATTTACTTCATATGGCCCTAACCAATGCATCCTAAACTTACTAGGATGTTGAAAATTTTTATTGTCTTAGAGAAAAACTAGGTCTCCCTTCTTAAAACTCTTTTTTTTAATATGTCTATCATGCCAGAACTTGTCTCTTGATTTCTGTACTTCTTGGTAAAATACTGCCAGAATCTTGTCCTCTTCCATTTCCATTAGTTGACTTAACCTTTCCTTTACTGTACCTCTTTTTTTCATGTTGGTAATTGCTTCTACACGCAAAATGGATACTAGAAATTCTAATGGCACTATTGCTTCCTTCCCATACACGAATCTGAATGGTGTTTGTCCTGTCAACTTCTTACATATGGTCCTATATTCCCATAGTACTGCTGGTATTTTCAATTTCCAATCATCTCCGTTGACATTGTAGATCTTAGTCAAAGCATTTTCCAAGATCTTATTGAAAAATTCTACTGCTCCATTTACCTAAAGATGGTATGGTGTACTCTTCTGGTGATAGAACTCAAACTCCTCATTCATAGCCCCGATCATATTATTGATCAAGTGAGTGCCTTGGTCACTCATCAAAATCCTTGGACATCCAAATCAGGTGATCACTTGTTCAGACAAGAAGTGTGTTGTTGTATTTGCGCTACAGTCTTTGACTGGTGCTACTTCTTCCCATCTTGTTAAGTATTAAGTCACAATAATGATATATCTAGCTCCTAATCATTTTTTTGGTGGATTGATTGGTCTAATGAAGTCTATTTCCCATTTTTCAAATACCTGTAGAGCCACTTGTGGTCTTAGAGGCATCTCATCCCTTCTATTGGGTTTGCCAAACCTCTGACAGACATCACATTTATGGAAAACTTCCTTGGCATATTTATGGACTGTTGGCCACCATAATCCTACGCACAATACCTTTTGCACAGTATCTTTTCCTACATAGTGTCCTTGAACTATACCTTCATGAGCTTCTACCAAAATCTTGGGCCTTTCATGTTCTAATACACACATTCTCAAAATGCTATCTGCACCCATGTTGTATAAATATCCTACAATAAGTTGATAGTCTGCAGCTCTGACTACCGATTTTTTCTTCTGCGTAGTGCTAAACTCTTGTGGTGCAATCCCTATACTTAAGTATTCAATAATATCAACAAAGTATTCATCAACTACTTGTACTAAAAATAGGTGTGCATCAGGGAAGTTGTCTTCCAAGTTAGTAGGTTCTTCTCCATTGGTTACCCTTGACAGGTGATCAGGTCCTGCATTCAACTTCCCTGGTTTGACTATTACTTCGAAGTCAAATTCTTGGAATATTAATAGCCATCTACATATCCTCACCCCCAACACTGGATTGTTGACTAGATATTTGAGGGCATAATGGCCTATGAACATTTTAAAGTGTTTACCCAATAAGTAGTTCATGAACTTATGAAGTGCATATACCATGGCTAAGCCTTCTCTTTCTGTGGTGTTGTAATTCTGCTCTGATTCTGACAATTTTCTGCTTGCAAAGGCTATAGGATGGTCTAAGTCCCCTGTTCTTGGATACACCATAATTGCTCCAAGTGTTATGGCTGATGCATCTACATGCACATGAAATGTCTTTTACCAATATGGGAATACTAGGATAGGTGTTGTGACCATATTTTCTTTTAAGGTGTCCAATCCTTGTTGGCGGTCCTCATTCCACTGAAATTTGATGTCCTCCTTTAAAAAAATTTCCATTGGTGCATTAATGTGCACATACCCCTTTATAAATTTCCTGTAATATCCTGTATGTCCTAGTGTTTCTCTTAACTGACACACTGATTTTGGTGGTAGTAAATTTACAGTGACTGCAATCTTAGCAGGATCCACTAGTAAACCTTGTTTACACATTATGTGTCCCAATAAATTCCAAAAGGTGTCCCAAAATTTCATTTCTTGATGTTCAATGAGATCTGACATCGTTTGCATCTTTCCAACATGAGTTTGAACACTTCTACATGATCTTTTAAGAGACTGTATACAATCCAGTCATCCATATATACTTCTAGAAATTGATGTATGAATTCCTTAAAAGAAGCTATGACTACTCTTGAAAATATGGTTGGTGCATTCTTCAGCCCAAATGGAATGACTGTATATTGGTAGGATCCTTATTATGTAGAAAAATTAGTCTTATACTTGTTCTCTGGAGCTATTTTGATATGATGGTAGCCTGAGAATCCATTTGTAAATGAATATGCTTCATGGCCTCCCACATTCTCTAAGACTTCATATATAAAAAGGGTAGGGAAAGGGTCATGTAAGCAAGCATCATTCAGTTTCCTCATATCTACACAAATTCTTATCCCCCCTTGTTTCTTTGTTTGGACTACCATATGAATTATCCATTCAAATTTCTCTATTGGTTCTATGATACCAGCTTCCAACATTCTGTCAATTTATGCTTTCACTTTCTTCTTATATACTAGATTCAGTATGTATGGTCTCTTCCTGACAGGTATTACCTCAGGTTTGAGAGGTATCTTCATCTCTCCTAGATCCCTTGCTATTCCTTTCATCTCTGTAAAGGTCATTAGGAACATGTCACTGTATTCGCACAGTAACTCTATTATTCTTTCTATTGTTTGTTCATCCCAATAGTATCCAATACTTTCCATTTTAGGATTGCCATTCGTCCCAATGTTAAGTTTCTTAACTTTGATTGGTGCATCAAATACTTCTGACTCCAGAGATGGACCTTCCACCTCTCTTTCTCCTTCAATTTTTGTAATTTGAATGTTGCACATGCAATCTTCATCTGGTGCTTCCTCTTCAACAGGATAGCACGAAAGTAGTTCTTTGACTGTTTGTCTATTCTGTTGTTTATATCCTGTCATGATTTCAAGCTCTAGTTCATCAATAAATATCACTCCTCGTATCTGCTTTAGCACTGAATCTATGTTGGGGTTCTCATGTTCAAATGAGAAAGTTACTACAAAGTTCTTCTCTAGTGTTTTCCATTCTGTAGTGCCTCTGCGCATCTTCTGGTCTATATACCAATTCTCTGTGATTCCTTCCAATGCATAGATAAAGTGATGAGGCCATTCTTCTAGTGGTGTCATCCTCCATTGTGTCTTGCACTTCTCCAAGTGTTCCACTGGTGTTCTTTTCATATCATACCTCTGCATTTTATTGCTCTTCTGCTCTGCGCCAAATCTAATAATGTGCAGTAATCGTTTACATTGGTACCAATCCTCAATTGTTTCTTTGTGCGCACCCCACCATATTGAAGGTGTGCCCTTGAGTGCAATATCTAGGGCTAAGAGTCTATGATTTTCTAACACTTCTTCTTCATATTTTGTCAAAAAATCCTCTAAGTCATTTACCCCATGAAAATTGGTAGGTTCTCTTATCTTTGTACCAACCCATATCACTGCGCGACCTATTCTTGTGCACCTTCTTGTGGAAGATTCATGTAATAGTTGTTGCCAATTCTCCAAACCTGTATCTGAGTCAGAAGCACATGATATGATTCTTCTCCAGTTGAGTACCCCATATATAGTTGGGTTCACGTAATCCTCTTCACGCGCGGTGGTTCTGTACAATTGGTTTATTTCTTCTAGATCCAAACACATGGGCTCTACAAAAATTTCTCTTTCTGAAGGATCTAATGGTGCAATGACTCTATATTCTTCTGATTCAAAAGTCATTTTTCTTATCTTTGGGTTGATTATGCCCTAGTTATCAAATTCCCAATCCAATCCAAGTAATGTTGGGTAAGGTGTTGTACCATCTACTATCTCTATTACTTCAAAATCTGCAATAGTGCGCACTCCATCCAAATCTACTATCACACATTTAAGCCTTCCAATTGGTAACACTTTGTGTTGATTTGTTAATTTCAACTAGACAGGTGAATAGCCTAGTGTGGGTTCTCCCATACACTGCCATGTATTCTTAGGTAATACATTTACTTCATATCCCCAGTCCAGTATAATATCACCCATGTTGAAGTCCCTGATATTAGCATTTAGTCTGAACTCCCTGCTTGTCGTTCTTCTTGTATGGAGATGATTGAATGTTTTCTGCTCTAATTTCCCTTCTACCTTTGTGTTACATATTTCTATCATATTTTGTAAGATCTTGACAGATGATGGATCATTCAATAACTTAACACAAGATTGCAGAAAAGTTTTTATATTACTTACTTGCTCTAAAGGTTGGGCTTCACTAGTATGGTCCATTGAAGAGGGAATTTTGTACATTGGTAAGTTATGTGTTGTGGAGATAATGTAGATGCAAAATTTTTCTTGAGAAACTCTTGTTTGGCCTTTGATGGGTATTGTATATGCACTAAAAACATAGTAAAAACCCTCAATTAAATTGTCAACCCGGGGTAAGTAAACTTAGAGTTGTAGCAAAATATATGCCAAAGGTAGAAAGGATGGTAAGAGTTTAGTCTAACTAATAAAGGTAGCTATCTAAGGCTAATCTAGTCAAGCAAAACTATCTAATGAGCAAACCCTACTAAGCAACTTGAAACTAGGTAACCTAAGTACTTTTGGGCCAAGGATCAATGGATAGTTCTAAGTGTAAATTCTAACCTTGTACAATATCTATTGCAAACTGATATTCAGAAAAGAAAAGAAAATATACAATGGCAAATACAAACATTACACAGAGATTTTTCACCTGGAAACCCAAACCGGGAAAACCAGCATATATTATATTGATACACATTTTGTTACATTGTTTACAATACAATATACATATAGGAGCCAGCG
>ML779687.1:1363785-1374586 GCA_009831015.1 Picea engelmannii | reverse complement strand
TAGAATAGTACTGCATGTCTGACATATTACTTTTCAGGTTCATAGAAGGCGACTTTGATAAGTATGTTGAGCAGATTAAAAGGCCACATGTCTGGGGTGGAGAGCCTGAATTACTGATGGCTTCACACGTTCTCCAGTAAGTTACTTTATCTAGAATTTGATATTTTTTAGATTCGTTTTCAAAGCGAAAATAGTACTTTGGAAAATTCTAACAAAAGCAGCTAGCTGAGAGTTAAGACCTTGAGATAAATATGAAAGCATTATGATGGTTGTATCCTATATTTAGTTCTAGCCTATAGAACATAAATGGGATGTACAGCAATAGACATTAAAGGGTAGATTTTGGTCTGTGGAACAATGAATTATTGTGTTTTGCTGAGGGGGACCAATGCAAAAGCTCTGCAGTAGATATTACATATGTTACAAATTTCTATTAATTGAAGTTAATGATTTTATCTCTGGATGGATGCAGGATGCCAATAACTGTGTATATGCGTGAGAGGGAGACTGATGGCCTCATAGCCATTGCAGAGTATGGTCAAGATTATGGGAAGGGAAATCCAATTAGTGTTTTGTATCATGGATTTGGGCATTATGATGCCTTGCAGATTCATAATGACTGAATTCAGTCGGAGGTAGGGTAATAGGCCAATCTTCTAAATTTTTTAATCTTCTGGAAATTTTGAGAATACATACAATATGAATAAATCTGTGAAAGTTCACATGCAGTAGAAAACAAACCCATTTACACAGAGTCTGTCGCTGTGAAGTTTGAGAAAGACTTCAATCATGTAGCCTGCCATCAGGTCGAGGCAATTCCTTTTTGTAGTCTGTAGATGCCTACTTTTATTATGCCAAGAGTGAGAATTATTACTGGGTTTAAAAGAATCTGGATATAATCAGAACTTATTTTCCCTGAAGTTCTGGCACATCATACTTTCTAACCAAATAAATACGTGGATAATTTTACCTACGCCTTGTTGCTTTTATTATATTGCTTGGGTAGAATTTTTGACAATTTATTATTATTGAGATTATTTTTATAAAGAGGAAGGCCTAGATCAATATCACTAAAGTGACTACAGATTATTATTTTATAATTTGACAGAAGTTTCTGTATTTTGATGATGAATTGCATGATTACAAGTCCTTCCAGTGATAAAAAATCAGTCTTCCAGAATTCTATGTGTATCATGGTTTATTAGACAATGATTTTAGGATCCAAGTTTGTGCAGCAGTTAATAATTATTACTGCCATGGTATATCTATATATAATCAATTTCTGTAAGACACCTAAGAAATTTATTATCATTTCACCGCAATGAAGGTGGAGTCCCATGTACCTCCGATTCCACAAGTGTAGGTTTGATCCTCAACATTCTGGTAGTGTTGAGTTAAATTTGTGCCCTGTTTCTCTTTAGGTATATATTATGGCCTTGTTATTGAGCTATTGAAACAGTCACTCTTTTATCACCACGGATGGAATTCTGGTATTGTCTTGAACGTAACACCCATTCAAACCCACTTAAGAAGATTTGACTTTCTTTACGGTCGAGTTTTCCATGGTTTCCTATAGCTACATGACATCTTGTTTCATATTGATCATATTGATACCACGGCAGTATAACACTATTATGGAGGCCATTTGTAGTTTAGCCAGTAAAGCTTAATCCTATACTGATTTCCCTGCACTGCCTCCTCGTTCAATATTTTGATCTGTCCTAACCCTTTGTGGACTTGGCAGGAGATTTTCTAAGATGAGATTTTGTCTACTAATTTTTATTGTATATCTCCTTGATTTATGCCCCTCAATGAAATGCTGATCCATCTACTACAAAACTCTTCTTTTTATCTGAACCACATCCTCCTTTTGCCATTGGCATATAATATATGTTCTGCTTTAGTTTTAGGCATCTTGTTTCCATGAAGTTAACAAGAGCTTGAAAATCACATGTTGGATTAACTTGGATATTTAAGAATCTACATATTCTTAGGGTTTTCCATTGGCATACAATACATGTTCCGCTTTAGTTTAAGGCATCTTGTTTCCATGATGTTAAGAAGAGCTTGAAAACCACATGTTGGATATGTAAGATTGTGCATATTCTTAGGATTACGAAGCTCCGCAAAAATGATTCGTTGCATTAAAGTATGCGGTGGCAAATAAAATCATAATCACATGAGACAACACATAAAAATTGTGCGTTGCACTAGAGTATGCAGTAGCAAATAAAATCATAAGCACATGAAACAACACATATAAAGAGCAGAGAAATTTCGGAAGGTAACCTCGTTCTGAAATTTTTGTTTCTATCAATTGGAGTATACATCATTTGTAATTTCAGGGGAAATAAGAACAATTGGCCTAGTCAGTTCATTGCTTTCTACCTACAGCTGTAGCACCCCTTAATAGAAATACAGCCTTTGAATTGCTACTTTGCTTGGAATGTAATATGCATTCAATGAATTAGAGCATCAAATAAAACAAAATTCTGTTGGATATCAGAGTTATTCCACTGCAGTCACAATCCTCAGCATACTAAAAGTGGAAAATAACAGGTTACAGAGATACAAGAAGACACACGAACCAGAAGATTTATGTGGAGAAAACCCTCTTGGGGTATAAAAAATATACAGCAAAGCGTACAGCTTCTAGCCTTCTGTTATGGACTGACAGTTGGACAAGACAAACTATTGTCTTTCGTTTACAGGACAGGTGACAGATTACCTCCTTCCTGTAGTTTCAGTGTGGCAGTAGGAACCTCCGGGCTGCCTCATCTTGTTTCCAACTGCCCTCTTCTTCCAAGCTGTATGTTTTTAAATTTCTATTTGCCACAAGAAGTCGTTTTCCTAGAGATAGGCGGTGCTAAGGCCAACTCTTTATATTCAACTAGTGACCTTGTCTAAAGGTCTTGGTGCTTGTGTGATATAAAAGAAGAAGACCTATAGTTTGTTGCATGCAAACCCTATGATGGACAAGGTGTTGTGAAGATTATTGCTAGGGTTGTCTTTGAAGGCTTGTAATTGTGTGATGCAAGGAAGCCTAGGGTTTGTGTGATATAAATCTTAGATCAAGACAAGAGCAGTTTGTTGCATGCAAACCCTATGATGGACAAGGTGTTGTGAAGATTAGTGCTAGGGTTGTCTTTGAAGGCTTGTAATTGTGTGATGTAAGGAAGCCTAGGGTTTATGTGCTATAAACCTTAGATCAAGACAAGACCGTTAGAGTGAAGTTTGGAGAAAAAACAAGGGTGGACTCCTTGGTGTTGATGCTAGCTTGTTGTTGAGCCTTTGGAGTGACCAGGAGCAGCTTTGTGTGATGCTTTGCTAAGCCATGTTTGTTGGTTAGGATTCATTGTTGATGTTGTTTGTTGGTTAGGATTCATTGTTGATGTTGGATGCTCTAGCTAGGGTTTGGATGCCTCGGAGAGTCCTAGCTTGTGATAAGCTTGAATCACAATCTCATACCAATGTGTGATACATTGTTGGTATGTGCTTGTAACTTTATTTGTCGTACATGTGAAGTGTACTTTGCTATTCAAACTTTGTGTACTTGCAAATCTGATTTTCAGCTTATGTTCTCATGATATTGAGTAATTTCTAGTATTAGTTATGCATGTTAATTTAATATAATATAATAGTGATCCGTGTTTGTTGTGTGATTTGATAAAGGGATTGGAAGCTAAGAGAGAAGATTTGTGATTATAACAAATCAGTGGTTTATAAGTTATTTTCAGATCTATTACATGTTGGGGATTGTGCCCTTAGGGCTGTGAATTTTCTTCCCTTAAAGTGCATTGTTTTGATGTTTATTTTTTTGGGCCTTACATGTTGGGGATTGTGCCCTTAGGGCTGTGAATTTTCTTTCCTTAAAGTGCATTGTTTTGATGTTTATTTTTTGGGGGCGCTTTATGTAATTGGTTGGAGAATGTAAAATATATACCATTGTAATTTAGATTTCAAAATCAACCATAAAGTTGAAAGTTCACAAGGAATAAGATCCAAGGAATCTCAAGTTTTGAGGTGAAATTTTTGAAGTATTTAATTTGCAGATTTATTGAAATTTCTACATGGTATCAACGTTGATTTCACTCAGATCACTCTCTTGGTGAAGAGGGAGTTGGATATTTCAATTGTATCGCATTTGGGAGAGGTGTTTGTTTGTGACTAGTTGTTGGATGGTTGAACCCTAGTGTGCTTAAGATGAACACTTGCACTTGTGAAAGGTTTGATGAGTTGAAACTCAAATTGTTCTTGTGATAAGAATCTATCTTCACCTACCATAGACGAAATATCTATTCATTGATTGTTGGTATGTGGTTTATTTTAATTAGATGTGATGTCCAGGACTTGCGGTAGGTGGTTAATTTGTTCCAATGGATGTCAATGTTTGAAGTGGATTGATTTCTATGATAGTTGTGTGTAACCATTTGATTGTTTTGTTATTATTTTTACCTTGAAGGTGTTGACACTATGTGATAGATTGGCTCTTTTGTTTTTGTTGAGTTGTGACTCAAGGGTTTATAGAAATGGTAACTTTGTTTAGTTTTAATGATTGTTATAGATTGGAAGGAGCTTCCAATGTTATCCTTAAGGATATATTAGTTATACATCTTGTACATTGTACTTGTTGAGAGATTGATAATAGATGTGACAACAAGTGTGATGTTAAGCTATTGGTGAATATTAGTAGGTCATCTTGTGCATTTGTATTATGCATAGATTGTACCTTATCTCAAAGAGTTGATCTTTCATGTTATATTCTTCATATGTGGTTATACTTTGTACTCTTGGTTTGGAGTGATAGGGTTTGGGGAAAACCTTAGGAAGTCGAATAACCACGAGGGTTTGAATTTACCCTAGAGGAGCAACAGAGTGTTTAGTGTTGAAAAAGGTTGTGGAAGACAAACTTGGATATAGGTTCAAAAACTATGTAGTGGAATCAGTGATTGATTCCAAGTTTGAAGCTTATGGGAGTAGGGACGAATACCAATGACATGGTTGTTGCATTCTCTTAGAAAGAGAGAGGTGACCTTGTTGAGGTTGTCTTTATAATGGCCAGAGGTTTTGAGTAGGGATGAGTACCAATGACAAGGTTGTTGCATTCTCTTAGAAAGAGAGAGGTGGCCTTGTTGAGATTGTATTTACAATGGCCAAAGGTTTTGAAGTGCATGAGAGGGATTCTCATGTCCATAGTTTGATGATAACTTTTTGTAGGTGGTTGTTGCTTTTTCCATGAGCTTGGCATTTGAGAATGAGTTGAGATGTGTTTTTGATAGATTTGATCCACTTGCCTTGGCCGTGTTTAGGGATGTGATTATCTTTGCAAGGTGTCCTCAACAAATCTTGATGTGGCTTGTGATGTTGATTTTATGGATGTTGGAGTTTTGACAGGTCATTGTTGATGTCTTCCTTGTTTTGAAGTGACATCAGAGTTCAAAAAGGAAGTGATTATCTAATGTTATGTTCCTTTAGTTTCACAGAAGGTCATTGTTGAAACCCCTAGAAGAAGAAAGTTTGAGATGAAGAGAAAGTAACTTGGTTTAATGGTGTAAACCAAGTTGCTTTGATTTTGTTCTCCTTATGTGTTCACCATTTAGAGGCCAAATCATATAGTTTGGTTGATTGCTTGGAGAGGAAGACACTTTTGTGAGTAGTAATTGTTTGGATGATGAGGTGTGTGGACCTATACTTGTGGGATTTACTCTCATGGATGTTTGTAGAGTAAATATGATGATGATGTCATGATGGAGGGGTATTCTTCTAGCATTGTGAAGGCACACGATTTATAGGTTGTAGATTTAGAGGGAGTGTAATGTTTATGTTTACTTCAAAAGTGTTTTCACCTAGCTAAGAGAGCACCAAGTCTCCTAGTCCCTTGATGATGCTTGATGGACATATGGATGGCTCCGTTTGAGTGGATTCTTGACTTTGGACAGAGTGTTAGCATATCACACTTACTTAAGAGGTTGTTATCCTATGTGGAAAATGATGAGTAATCCATTGGGAGCAGACGATGTGGGCGGGGTGGGCGGTGGTGTCAGTTCCTTGATGAGGGAGGTACCTACCTAAGAGAGTGAGTGCTAGGCACTTGGAGGATGGTACTTATCCCTAAGAGCACGATAATATATGACATGCACCTATGAGGTTTGATACTTGAATTGCGGACACTTGGGTTGAGGAGCATACTTTGTGGAGGTTGATTGTGGACATGGACACATATGTTGAGGAGAATCATTGGAGCAAGTAACTACATTGACACTCATGTTGAGGAGCGTTGGGCATAAGAGGACATGTGGCACACAACTAGACAAGGAGCACCTTACATGAGGACACTTGGGAACAAACAATGATGTAAAGGGAGCATTACACTAACAATTTGTTGGATGGTGCATCATTTTGGAAGAGGGGCATTAGGCCCAAGGAGTATCATGCTTAGAGGGTGCACCACCTTAGGGTTGAGTAAAACCATAGCATGACACTTGTCATCCTTGTATTGTTGAGTGCTCCATGTGGGGTTGCCTTGTTGACTTAGATCTAGGGTTACTTCTGTGGACCTAGTCGATGTTTTATCTTAGCATCCCTCAACTATTCCATATAAAGGGAGGAGAGAGCCTTTGGCATTACTTACTATTAATGTGTACATTATTCTATCTTTGTAATTGTCTCGAAGAAGTCTTCTAGGAAGCAAGAGCCAGGGTTTGTGATGTAAACCCTAGAAAAGACATGAAGATGGATGCTAGTGCTTGAGGATGTTCTTGGAGTCCTTGCTTGTTTGATGTAAAGATGTTAAGGCTTGTGCTTATCCTAGAGAAGAACATGAGTGTTGGAGTTGAAGACTTTGTTGGAGTTGAAGACTTGGATGCAAGCCTTGCTTGCTTTTGTTACTCATTCTTTGTATTGTCATGGAGAATCCTTGGTTCTTGTGTTGATGCAAGAGAGTTAGCGCTAGGGTTTGTGATAAAATCATAGGTGAGACACGATGAAAGAAGATTAGCTCTTGTGATGATCATGGATCCTTCTACTTGTGTGATGCATGGAGTGCTAGAGGACTACAAGAGTCTTGAGCTCGATGTGATGCTTAACTTGGTGAAGACTTGGATGGAACTCTATATATTCCATTAGTGACACTGTCTAAAGGTCTAACTGCTTGTGTGATGCAAGAGCAAAAGACCTAGTGTTTGTGGCATGCAAACCCTATCATTGACAATGAGCTTTGAAGACTAACAATAGGGTTGTTCTTGTGTGATGTAAAGAACCCTAGGGTTGTGTGGTATAAACCTTAGATTAAGACAAGAGCACTAGAGTGAAGCTTGGAGAAATATTGCTAACGGGAAAACCCCCCCTTCAACTACACTAGGGTTCAAGATGTAGATAGAGCGAATAATCGTCTAAAAGCTAATCAATTCTCTATACTACCCCAAACATACCAAAACTAATGTGAAGAAAACAAATGGAGAAGAGATCGGGTAACTATACCTTTGATTCCACGTCTGGTGATGATCTCCTCATGCTTGGAAGTTCCATTGACTGCACGCCTCCTCCCAAGGCTGACCTGCATCCAAAGATAGGCAAACAAAGAACTACAAGCATGCTATTATATCCATAAGTTAGGGTTAGATGTAAAGTGTTAAGCATAAATCAATAAAAATACTCAGAACACCATCATTTGGGACAAGAAAATGTGATTATTTTATTCATAATACAAAGATTATACTTTACAATTTGAGTCGGCCACCGTTTTGCGAACCTGGTCCGAGATCCTGTTTACCATGCTCCAAGTGCACCTTGAATGAACTTCTTCTCTCAACCTTCTAATCACCTCTATGGAAGGGAATGTGATGAATAGAGGAAGAAGGGGCTGATGAGGGTATGTTGAGGCAATATCTCACAAAATACAACAATATCTTGGGCAATGAGGGGAAGTGAAATCGCGCAGAGTTTCACTGTTCTTATGCTTAGATTGGAAATGAGACCCCAACACCTTCTTTTATATGGCAAAATGATGGTAATTCGGTTGGGTGACAAACTATAGCAGGTGGATTAGTTGGGAAACCTCCAATAGCCTGTGAATTTCAATGAATTCCTTGCAACTTTTTATTTTTTGCAACTTTTGCAAGCATACGCGCGCTGTAATGGTGCAACATGCGTATGTACGAGAGCTGTAGTGGTGCAACAAGCGTATGTATGCGGGATGTAATGGTGTAGGACGTGTACATCTTCCAAAAAATGGTTTTTTAAGAAGAGTTTCTCAACAATGCTTTGGCAAAATATGCAAGTAAGAGGGTCGAGACCATGTATACATGAATATGACATTTTAGGACTATAATAGATGCCCCCTAATGTGTGAGGTCAGAAGAGCAACTGATGGCCGAAATACATTACAATATCTTCACCAATGTACGAGATCGAGTGAGCCCGAGACCAGAGTTTGGGAGGTGTCATCTGTAAAACAACAATTGTCTTTCCGAGGCAGGCATACCCATGCTCGAAATGAAATAAATCATGGCTGTCAATCAAATACACTGCAGATCCATGTCATATAACTATATAAAGTGTAGTTGCGAGCAATGCACAACGGATCTACATCTCAAAATCAGTTGAAGATATACAAGTATAGTATCCATCTTCAAGAAGCTAGCAACGCCCGATGATTGGAGATGAGGCCTTCAGAGCTCGAGCATGAGGTGTATAGTTGATGATGTTGGTACATATTGATGAGTCATTGTTGATGAGTAGTTGACATATGATTGGTATATACTTGGTACATGGTTGGATGCACTTGTTTATGGTACAGGTTGATTACAGGTTGTTTGACACAGGTTGGTGCATGGTTGATGCACTTGTTTATGTTGACAGATTGATCTCTGTTGAGGATTGTTGTCTCATCTCAGTTGGTGCTGAGAATGTAAGCTGAGTCTTGCATATAGAGCTGGTGCTCTTGTAGAGTTGTACTCTATTCAATTGTTGTTGAAAAACCCCCGGATTGAAGTCCATAATAAAAAGAAAAATTGTACATACATCTTGTGTTCTTTGTATTCCTTGTGGAGATGATTTGTTGATGATATGTTGTTGATATGTATTCACATCTAACTGATTATAAATGACAACAATGAGTAATGAACAAATGTTGAATGTTAACTAAAGCGTTTTTGTGTAAGAGGGAAGTTTTGGGAAAAAGATCTCCACACTCATTCACCCCCCCTCTAAGTGTGGTAGGTGTGTCCAATAGATTTTTGTTATATTTGAAGGTAATACTATTCTAGATGGATAGTACATGCCATTCCATTTCTGGTGGTATGTGGAATGTCACTTAACTCCTCACGGTTTGAGAGTTATGGCCTTACGAAGTTGGATGACCCTCACATGTCATCTAGAAGCCCCAAAAGGTCAAAGTAGTCAAAGTAGTTTAAGAGATTTTAGAAGGTAAATAATAAAGTGAAGTGATGAGTGTACTATAATTCAAAGTGAATACAAAATAAAGTAATTTAAGGGATTTTAGAAGGTAAATAATAAAGTGAAGTGATGAGTGTACTATAATTCAAAGTGAATACAAAATAAATTATTTAAATAATAAATTTAATGGAGAAATTAGAAGTGGGTTAACCTTAAAATAAGGAAAGTGAGCAAAGTGATTAAAAGATGTTTTTAAGGAAGCTACTTGGAGAGTATAAATAAGAGGCTAGGCTCTCTCATTTTAATCACACTTGAGCATATTGAATATCTATAGGTGTCTGAGGTAACCAAGGATATCTAAGCCGAAATTCTAAGGGAAGGTGAAGAAAAGAAGGCCGAAATGCAAGGAAGGATAAATTCTTTTGATGGTGTTTTCTAAGGTATGTTATTTACAGGTCATCTCACCATTTTCTCTATAATTTTTTTTCTACAATGATTCAGACTGTGAAATTGTTATTCCAATGATAAAACATATTCAAGTATCTATGATAAAAAATTAATCTTGTGAGTCGTCGTATTTTGGGAGTTACACTCTGTGGAAAATAGGGTTTGTGGCTAGTCCTGAAACTAGTCAAAAACACATGTTTCGGGTAAAAACGTCATAACTACTTCATAACAGATTCAAATTCAGTGAGACAAAATGTGTTTGTTAGGGTACAGTCTATAGTATTTTTTGTAACAGTTTCATATCAATTCAACAAATATTCCATATGGGGCATGCTCTACAATGTCGCTCTCTAGAATAAGACAAAATTTAACAAGGTATGTCATTTTTGCTATAACTCCTTTTCTGAGAGGTTCCAAGTAGTGAAACCTGGAGGAATTGCATAAAACACACTGAAGAACATTGTGTATCAGTTTCAGATCTTTATACATTACAGGTACAAAACTATGATTACTTCAAGTTAGGGTTGTTGACTAATCCAAAACTAGGCATGTGAGACTAAAAAAAAGTTTGAAGAAAATGCTAGTCTCTTGTTGTTAAAGTTAAGGAAGGTTTGAAGGAATGTGATCATATACACCAGGTCTATTATAGAGCTAAAAATCATATTTGGATGATGAAATTGATGAGGGCTTTTGGTTGAGGTACATGTTGGGTACATGGTTGGATGCACTTGTTTATGGTACATGTTTATTACAGGTTGTTTGGTACAGGTTGGTGCATGGTTGTTGCACGTGTTTATGGTATAGGTTGATTACAGGTTGTTTTGTACAGGTTGGTGCATGGTTGATGCACTTTTTTATGGTACAGGTTGATTACAGGTTGATGCATGGTTGATGCATGGTTCAGATTTATTGGTACAGGTTTACAGCGGTATATCTCACAGTGATAGTGTGACAGTGG
>ML779687.1:1336480-1352657 GCA_009831015.1 Picea engelmannii | reverse complement strand
CCGCGTTGGCTGGGGCCGTGGATGTTTCCCCGTAGGGGTTTTACCACGTGAAAACATCGGTGTGTTGATCTTTGATCTGGTTATGTGAGTGGTTACTGAAGGTGTTCGTCCTCTGTTGGAATACCTGTGTTGTCGAACATACAGTGTATCTAAACTACAGGAAATTCTTATATTAATTAAACTAATAAAATGCAACTAGCAAACTAACCTGTAATCGTATCTCCTATGTGTCCTGTGCATAGCATCTACGTTTGTTGTTTGATGAGGCCAACCCGCACTAGATCTTACCAATGCTTCTCGTAAACGCGAAGCAATAACGCTTTGAATGCTAATGACAGAACAAGTAAGATATGTAGCGACAACAATTTATAATTTGACAAATGATCATATTAAGATAAATCTGGCTATGAAAATTTGCATATAACCGCTCATCGAATAAAGAAGATCAACCTTCTAATCATCAAATGTGAACAGATTAATTGCTGTATATAAAATGAGAGACATAAAACATGGACACTATATAACTCCCATCACATCAACCTGTAACAAATCATGATATCTAAAGTAGTCAAAATTTGATTACAAATCGAAATGAGCAAAACTTGAGCAAAAATATGATATATTGAAGCTAAAGCTGTGCAAATATCCACTTTCATTCAAGTCTGTCAATCAAAAATCTATAGTTTCTGCTCCCAGGCAGCGATGGGTCTTTGTTTACAAAATAATACATTTATAAAGGCCACATGATCAAAACATTTCCTGTGGAAATCATCAAATTTGTTCCAAAAATTGTGGGGAATACAATCTCCCAAATTCCCATTGTTATCCAAAACTAATAGCCTAATCTAAAACCATGTAAAGAAATAACATGTTCAGAGATGCCACTAGCGATCCAATCTCCTATAAAAATTGTATGGACCTGTAAACGCACAAGAATACATGATTTCAGATTGCATTTTAGTTGTAAAATCAAATAATTCGAATTTTAGTAACTAGCTAAAGAATCTCACGATTCTGTAGCTAGTTATTATTATAACCAGAATCGTGTTTCATCAAATCAATCCGAACAGAAATAGATGCGATTTTAGCAAACAAATCTTGTATTCTAATTCAAAACAAAACAAAATCATCTTAAAATTACTTTCAAAATACCATACCTCAGATTCAGGGATTCGTTTTAATCACGCTATTTTTGAATTTACAATGGCAGTGGCCGCCTCCACGTTCTTAAAGATAACAGAGCCTGTGGTTTTCTGTCTTTTATCATTAGCTTGAGCTACATTTTGCAATCTGTCGTTTTCCTTAGTTAGCGCATTCACTCGGTCCTCCAAGGACTTGATCCGAGACTGAAGCAGAGGGACGTCTCTGTAATACCGGTCGAGCCACGACTGACATTCGTTGCACTGTGGCCGAACAGACTGTGTATTAACAAGTGAGACACTTTTCATTTGACTTGTAGGTTCTCTGTCGAATTTGATCCCAGGAAAGGCGGGGTTGTTTCTAAGACACGGTGGGAGCTTCATCACATAGTCATAGGGCTTAACTGAGCAAAGTCCATGTGAATATGGATACTCTTCAGTTAGAAACCGTTCAATTTCGGAATCAGAATATTCACTTAACAGAATTGGTTTTTGGTCTGTGCTTTCTTTAGGTTTATTATGGGCACATCGTGAAACCCAACGCGTGGCCTTTTTACCCTTGTAATTGATATCACTGTTACTTTTACCCTTTTTCTTTACAGACTTTTTAACAGGCTTACCACCATCTTTTGGATATGAATCAGGTAGGGTGTCGGGTTGGGTAGTGTCCGGGTAGGTCGAGGGTTTAACAGAGGGCAAGAGCGAAGAAGGGGGAACGACAGGCTCAACAAGGGTTTCTGTAACGATAGATTTGTCGACTTGACCTATTTCAATACTAGCAAAACCATTCCTTAACAGGAAGGCGTCCCAACAATCGCCATTTAACTTCAACTGATGAACCATAATAATTTTAATCAAACAGTGGTGGAACAGGCTGGAATCGGCTTTCTCCCTTTTAAAACATTTTTCCATTTTGTATAAACTCCGAAGGAGAAAATATGGCATGTTTAAGGGGAAATCGATAAAACTCATGAGCCACCGCAAGTGGTATAAGAAAACCAAACCATATCTACCCTCATAGGTAACGAACTGCTTGACAATAGCTAACAAATCGTCCCATCTAGGTTTTAGAGCTGTAACGGGCATACCTTTGTCGCAACTGTTAATCTTCCTTGAGGTAAACAACAGTGACCAGGGAACTTCGTCAACCTTTGAGTTTTTAAACCATTTTTGTCCCACGGCTGGCAGACCAGTGGCTGAGCTAATGAAATCTTCGTTTAACTCAAGCTGGACGTCTCCAATTTTGGCTCTGCAACCATTGAATGTTAGCACGAATTGTTGAGCAACTATTAGGTTAAAACCCTCTCAACAAAGACCTGCCAACCATTCCTCTCTAAGTCCTCTCGGGCATTATCAAACAACAACAAAGTCTGGACACCGTTGGGTTCGATTCTCACTACAGGAGCCATGGCTAATAGCAAAATCAACAGGGTATTCGACGATAGGGTTTGACAGGATAGAAACAGAGTCATTTTCCCCGAGCTTCCCTAACACGATGCAAAGGCAGTTCGAAATGCAAGGGCAGAGCGTTAATGCTATGTGTGCGAGGATAGTGGTGTAGATCGAGGCCATGCATGAACATCATATCAGGCTATACTTGGGACGACACGTTGGTGTAATGGTACATACAAATCATAACAGTTAAAAAACCATTATATGCATATCCAAAAATGCGATCAAAATGTTCAAATGAACAATTGCATATCCACGATTTGATCAAACAAATCAATTATGTCAAACAAACCATTGCGTCAAAGATTTTATAAACCAAAACCATATTAACAATAGTCAAATGCATAAATGGGTGGTGTTTTGATACATATGTAACCAGTGGTGTGTTTGAGGTCAAGGAGTTATAACCATGTAAACAATTAGGTTCATGATAAATCAAATGAACATTAATCCTTTGATGTAATCAACATGAGTTCCAACTGTGGGTTTTCACGCTTGCAGTCGTGAAAATGAAAACGAAAAGCAGGTACGCAAAAAGCGAAGGATAATGATGTCGTTTAAAAAGTTGCGACGAGTAATGAGGGTTTAAAAACACTGTGTAGGCAACTTGTAAAAAAAAGATAGAGATTAATATGGTTGCCAACAATGGTGACACACTCGTAGAAGCAATTATCTCTGCCAAACGAACAAGTCCAGATTAGGATAATGAGAAAAACTCCAACTTGAAAACAAACAGAAAACTGTTTGAACATCATTATCAATCATAAAAAATTCCATTTTCAGATTGCTTGTTATTTTAAATGATGAAAACTGATGACAATCTTAATAAAAACGAGTCACGATATTAAGGTTAAAATCTTCAATACTGTTGACAGAGCCGCTGCTGCCAGCAGAGGTCCATAGCCTCGAGAGGGATGCCATTTAACCCACTCCAATATCTGTATCCTTCCATGAAGTTCCAGATCAGAACGAAGGACATTTAAGGTCAAAAGATTTCATATCTGAGAATTTTCATATATCTGACATTACTTCGCTGCCAGCGGGCCTGTTCAGTACCCCGACGAAGTTATCTTGGCATCATGCATGCATTTACCCGCTGCCAGCAGACCTGTTCAGTATCCCGACGGGTTTACAAGGACTTCCCACAGCTCTCTGGAGATTTATTTAGTTTTAAAGATATTTAATCGAGCGGGGTGACGCTGAAAATCCTGATATTTTGGACATATTTTAATAAATTACAGACCTTAAGAGAATTTTTAACAGTCCTTCATTAAGATCTAGAGATGGTTTATTGATAAACTGACCTTCGAAGGCGGGGAGACATCTCTGAGTTGTTCTCTTAAGGAACAGGGACAATGTAAGAAGAAATGGATGATCATGAAAAGCTTCAATTACAGATTGAAATCAAGAAACGCCTTTCAAACAACAAGCTTTATTCAACATGGCTGTAAACTTCAGAAACATATCATAGTTGATGTTTAAACAACCTTCAGCAGTTATTTCAGAGGAGAAATTTTTCTGTTCTCTTTGTCCGAACAGTTCATGATGCAGGTATATGTATTTCAAAAATAAAAACTGGTAAGCATAAGGGAAGAATCAAAACCAAAACAACAAAGAAAAATGAAAAGCAAACAAAGAAAAAATATTTACACAGTGTACATAGGATTGTCATCAAGTGAAATACCTTTTTAGAGCTTGGTCGTTCACCAGATAGGTGTCTGGCTGTCCCTCTAGACTCTGTAATCGGAAGGAGCTGGGACCCAATTTCTCAGCGATAAAAAATGGTCCTAGCCATAAGTTCTGAAACTTCATATGCTCTCCCTTTCCCTCATGCGGTTTGTCCCATTTTAGGACAAGGTCACCTACTTCAAAGTTTCTGTCAGAAGCAGAATTGGAATCAAACCATCTTTTAACCACGAGTTGATGTTGATCCAATTTCCGTTTTGCCTGAGCCCTCACTTCCTCTAATTTTAACAACGCGTTAATTCGATTCTCCAAAGGGGGACAGTCCTCTTCTTGTATTTTCTGTGATAGCTGCAGTGAGGGAAGAAGAATATGTGGTGGCAGAATTTCCTCTCTGCCGTAAACGAGAAAGAAGGGAGAGTTACCCACATCAGTTGTTGGAGTCACTCTATCAACCCAGATTGTGTTTAACAGTGCATTATGCCAATTTTTATGGTTTTCAGATACCATTCTCTTGATGATTTTAATCAGATTTTTATTAGTTGATTCTGCCAATCCGTTACCTTGAGGGTAATAGCTGGCATAATATTTTAATTTAATTCTTTTTTCTAGAGCGAAATCACTCATCTCAAGAGACAAAAAATAGGAAACGTTATCAAATATTAGACAGTCAGGGATACCAAAACGAGTAATAATATTTGAATTCAAAAAGACAATTACCTGACTGGTATTTACAGCTTTTAATGGGGCAGCTTTGGACCACCTAGTGAAGTAATCTGTGGCTGTTATGATAAACTTATGCTGCTGTGAGGATGGCGGATTGATCGGGCCTATAATATCAAGACCCCAGTGCTGAAAAGGGGAGTCTACTGAAACAGGCTGCAGAGGGAAGGCCGGTTTCTGTATCCGTCCGGACGTTTTTTGACAAATAACACACTTGCGACACAAAGAATGAGCATCTTTAAAAAGTGTAGGCCAGTAATAACCTACTCTTAATACTTTATGGGTAGTGGTATCTCCACCAAAGTTCCCACCAGCTTCATTTGCGTGCAATTCTAATAAGACCTTTTCTGCTTCATCTTTCTCAAGACAACGCATTAGTACTCCATCAAAATTTTGACGAAACAGAATACCATTAATCAACTGAAAGGAAGCAGATTTCAATCTTAACGCTCTTCTTTTAGTGGGATCCAGGTGACGGGGTGCTGACCCATGTTCAAGACAGAATTTTATATCATCATTCCAGGGACTAACAGGGTTTTGTGCACAGCAGATTAAATTTTGGTAGTGATGTCCTGGATTTGACATATCATTTTCCTCTTGTTGTCCTGCCGCTGAGTTAGCGACTAACTTGCATAGCCCTTGACCTCTCACTATTTGTGCTGGGGTGATTTCTATGTCATACTCTTGCAAGGAGGTGACCCAGTTCGCTCTCTTTTCGCCTAGTGCTTTCTGTACTAACAGATTTCTAACAGCCGGGTAAGGAACGATAATTTTCGTTCTAGATTTCAAAAGATAAGATCAGAAGTTCTTTACTGCTTTAAAAACAACATATGCTTGCTGATCTACTGCTGGGTAATTAATTTCTGCGCCTTTGAAGGCTGAGCTCATAAAGGCAATTGGGACTTCATTGTTTTTAGCGTTCTTTTGAGTTAGGACAGTAGCGTAGGAGCGATCAGAAGCGAATGTATAGAGAGTGAAGTCTTGCGAAAAGTCAAGGCTCATCAGAGAAGGAACGTCTATTATGGCCTTTTTTATTGAATTAAAAGCTTGGTTTTCTAAGGGTCCCCAATGATATTGTACGTCCTTTTCTATTAAGTTTTGTAAAGGTCTCACCATTTCTGAAAAACTGGGGACGAATCTCCTGACAAAGTTTATCTGGCCCAAGAAAGACTGCATAGACTTTTTTGACAAAGGAGGGGAAAGTTTCGAGATGAATTGAGTCCTTTTAGGGTCGATAATCATCCCATCGCTTGATACAATAAATCCTAAGAGTTTACCTTGTTCTACTACGAAGATAGATTTTTTAGGATTCAAGGAAATGTCGTACTTACGACATTGCTGCAGAACGGATCTTAAATGAGCTAGATGATCAACTTTGTTTTTCGAGAATAAAGTAACGTCATCCAGGTAAACTACGACAGATTGATTGATTAAGCCTCAGAAAACGATGTCCATCGCTCTCTGGAAAGTGGCACCAGCATTAATGAGTCCAAAGGGCATTTTCCTATAAGCGTAGGTGCCCCATGGAGTGCAGAAGGTAGTTTTAAGTTGGTATGGAGGGGACATCAGGACTTGGTTATACCCCGAAAAACCATCCAATAAGGATAATCTTTCAGAACCAGATACATGTTGAAGGATCTATTCCATGGGTGGGACAGGGTAGTTGTCTTTATCAAACGCTCGATTAAGATTTCGAAAATCGACGCATAGTCGGATTTCACCACTCTTCTTCCGGACAGGGACAAGATTAGAGACCCATTGTGTGTACCTAACTGAGAAGATTATCTTAGCGTTCAGGAGTTTATTTAATTCCTTTTTGAAAGTCGGTTCGAGTTTTGGGTGCATTTTCCTTAACTTTTGTTGAAAATGTAAGGTTTGGGGTTTCATAGGAATAACGTGTTGTTTGATGTTAGGATCAAAGGTTTTTAGGTTATCGTACGTCCAAGAAAAAACATCTTTGAATTCCTTAAAAAATTTAATAAACGTCGCTTTCTCTTGTTCAGAACACCCCACCCTTAAATTAATGCACTGTGGATTGTCTTTAGTTCCCAAGTTTATTTTTTCATACGTTAAAGAGGAACTATTTGTTTTACAGTTTACTGATTTTTTGAATTTGTCTTGAAAATCATAAAAATTTTCTAATCTAACTACATATTTAGGGATAGAATTTACCATGTCCGATGAAGATTCAGGAGATCTCGGATCTGGTATTACCGTGAAGTCACGAAGATTTTAGTCATGAGTACATTCATCAATCACTGCACCTTGGAAAGTTTCTTCCATATGCAGGAAACTTATAATCTGTTGATCGTCGTTGAAGACTCTCTAATTTGTGATGTTGTCGGGGACGGATGGCCTGAACAACAGTTCGACGGAGAATGCATTCGGGGACAAGCCTTCTGCAGGAAAGAGTTTCGAAGCTACATTAGTTAACAAGTTGGCTTACGAATTATTCAATCTAGGAATAGAATTTATGTTAAAAGCATAAAACTTATTCATCAAATTCCATACCTCAGATTGGTAGCTTTTAAGGTGCGGAGATAAACAGTGGATAGAATTTTTTACCTGTCTAACCACAATTTCCGAATCTCCAAAGACAATCAAATTTGGAACGTTCATATCTAATGCTTTCCTGAGGCCTTGCAATAAAGCCTCATATTCTGCTGTGTTGTTTGTACATTCAAACTCTAACCTGCATGCAATCAGGGTTTTGTTACCTGCTGGATCAATAATCACGCAGCCCGCACCAACTCCTTCCTTGGATTTTGACCCGTCAAAGTAAAGAGACCATATTTGATTTTTGTCGGATGCATGTGACCATCGGGTGGACGCTGCTGGCTGCATATATGTCACAATTTCAGACTGTTGCTCCAGGTTAGTGATAGCGGAAATTTCGGGCATGAAATTGCCGAAAAAGGTATCCATCCCTTGTATTTTGGATGAATCGGAAGAAGGTGTAAATGGTTCATTGGGATCATATAAATCTGTGACTGTGAACTTTAGGTAACATTCACGATTTACCTTGATTCTGTTGGACTTTCCATTCTCGGGCAGCCACAAGTGAGACCAATCTGTCGCGAAATAGCCGTGTAGCTGTTCTGACCAGTCTCTACTTAAAAACAAACCATAAACTTCTGGAATATCTACAACAATAATATCAATCACTTGATGAACTTTGGGGTTATATGATAATCTTATAAGCACATTCCTTAATTCGCCTATAACTTTAACACTAGTTCGATCAAGTTGGATGATCTTTAAGGTGGATGGTTGAACTTGAGCATTAATCTTCTGACACACAGACCATGGCATTACGTTGGATGACGCTCCTGAATCTACCATACAATTGTGTACGTTCCTATTGAAGATTTCAAAAGTTAACAAAAATGGAGGGACATTTCTGCGAGTACTAATGGTGGAAGTTTGTTTTTTTTTACCCGCAGCCTCCAAAACTAATTTATCTACATTTGTTACATTATTTACAGGAAGATCGGAAGTATTCTTAGCGGAGGCCTTCTGAGGAACTTTTGGGTTGTTCTGAAAACCTTTGTTAGTGCTTGGGTTGTCGTTTTTGCTGTTCTCTGCGATATTCTGTAACATGTTTTGTAGCAAAAACGAGAATTTTAATAATTCATAAACATAAATGTTAGCCCTTAACTTTTTTAGATTTTCAACTAAATTATAATCTAAGCTTGGGTTCGCATAATTCTTTTTATTCACAGTTATTTTAGACTGTTTTGGGGGCAAAGTCGTAGTGTTTTCAAAACAAGGCTTGTTCGTTGTCTTACTCCTAGTATTGTAAGGATGTACTGTCTTGAAATTAGCTTGAAAAATGCTATCCGAGAAGTGTCCGAAAATGTTCGGAGAAGATTCATCTTCTTCTACCGTCTCTTGTTCAGCTACTTCCTCAGGGATCTCAGGAGGCATCAAGTTATCCTGTGCTTCTAGAATCGTTTGAATAGCGAATTGCAGGCTTTCTAGATTTAAGCCTTCGGTATTTGAATTAGGTCGGTTGGTGGGAAAAGGCTTCCTAAACGGGGGTCTATAAGGCCATTTGCTCGAAGAAGCTTCTTCAGCTGTCCTTTTCAAATCTATAACTTGATTTGACAGTTTTTGAACGATTTTTTGTAAGTTTTCTAGATTAGAGTTTTCCGGTTGGGTTTTGTTTTGGACAGGTCTAGGGAGGATTTCGATTTTCTTTTTGGAAGATGAACTAGTCTCTATTTTGTTGCTAGTAGTGTCTTTTAAGATGAGGATGTCTTTCTCAATCTGACTAACCTCTTCGAAGGCCTCTAACAACGTGGCTTTCTTAGATCTCTTTACCCAAATGGCTAAACTTTAATGCAAGGATTTCGTATAATATGCTATGATAAGATTCTCAGCAGGCATCAAATCCATAGGGATTCAGTTTTTTAGTGTTAAGAATCTTTGGTTAAAGTCTTTGATTTTTTCTTTGGGGTTCATTCTTAAACTAGAAAGCTCCATGACTAGAACTTCTGGGGACTTGTTGTCTCCAAACTTCTCAAGAAAACATGATTCAAATTTCTCCCATGAAACGATGGTATGGGGCGTTGGGAAAAGTACCAGGTAGAGGCATTGCCCTCAAAGGTGTAGGGAAACAATCTACAGACTGCGTCTTCATGCTCGCCATTACAGAGTCTAATGGCTAACATAAACTTTTTGATGTGATCTTCGGCGATCCGTTTAGATTCTGGGTCAAATTTAGGGAGCCACTTCTCCGGGTGTTTGGGTAAGGGATGCCGAGGCCTGGGTACGGCCACTGCATCTTGGTCGAGCCAGGGTCTGGCGAGATTGTTCGGGTTGGCCATTGGTGTGGGCGGTGTCAAAGGCTGGGATGAGGAACTGCTTTCGTCAGAGGATTCTTCTCCAGAAGAAGAAGGGGATGAAGGAGGTGGTGAGGGTGGTATACCAAATCCTCCTGTTGCAGGAGTGAGGATTGGATCTGTAGGGTTTAAAGTGAGGTTAGTGCCTCCAAGTTGTTCCCTGATATCAGAGAAATCTAATGGTTGGTCCAAAGGTTGGTTTGGTTGTCTTAAACAAGCGAAGGCACTGTGTGTTCTTATGAGAGATTGGCGGACAATCTCTTGTATGTCACCACCTGTAGGATTTGGAGTTACTGGTTCAACTGTGATCCGTAGAACGTCGTTTGATGTGGTTTCTGTTTGAGGGACAATGTTGTCATTTGAATGACTTCTAGTCACTATAGGTGAGGGGGTAGGTGGTGGAGGAGTCTTACGACCACCTTGTGCCATTAATAATTTTCAGGCCCTCCTTCTAGCGCCATTTGTTGACGGGCGAAATTGACCGCTCATCAACTGGAGGAGTGAATCCGGTTTGGGGTTGTCTAAATAACCCAAGCCGTTTGGATTAATCCACTTCGACGGGTTTAGCGGCTCCGTTAGCCAATCTAAGTCCTACGAAAGTGAAAAGACAAAAACTAAAGAAACTAACTGAATGAAAAACAGCTGCTGAAAACTATATACAAATCTAAAATATATTCATAGTTTGCTAACTAATAGAATATTAGTTCTACTTATTAAATGTACAATGTATCGATATATTTATATCTATATTATATGTACAGTATTCACAAGATGCAAATTTTGATCGAAATCTTCGAAAATCATATATAAATTGACAGCGAAGCTATTGTTCAGTATTTTTGATTTTTTTTATAACTTTTATAAACAAGAAATGAAATGGCAGCTATCTAGTTCAGAAATAAAAATAACAATCAATACAGTGTATCTAAATTGCAGGAAATTATTATATTAATTAAACTAATAAAATGCAACTAGCAAACTAACCTGTAATCGTATCTCTTATGTGTCCTGTGCATAGCATCCGCGTTTGATGTTTGATGAGGCCAACCCGCACCAGATCTTACCAATGCTTCTCGTAAACGCGAAGCAATAACGCTTTGAATGCTAATGATAGAACAAGTAAGATATGTAGCAACAACAATTTATAATTTGACAAATGATCATATTAAGATAAATCTGGCTATGAAAATTTGCATATAACTGCTCATCAAATAAAGAAGATCAACCTTCTAATAATCAAATGTGAACAGATTAATTGTTGTATATAAAATGAGAGACATAAAACATGGACACTATATAAATCCCATCACATCAACCTGTAACAAATCATGATATCTAAAGTAGTCAAAATTTGATTACAAATTGAAATGAGTAAAACTTGAGCAAAGATATGATATATTGAAGCTAAAGCTGTGAAAATATCCACTTTCATTCAAGTCTGTCAATCACAAATCCATAGTTTCTGCTCCCAGGCAATGATGGGTCTTTGTTTACAAAATAATACATTTATAAAGGCCACATGATCAAAACATTTCCTGTGGAAATCATCAAATTTGTTCCAAAAATTGTGGGGAATACAATCTCCCAAATTCCCATTGTTATCCAAAACTAACAGCCTAATCTAAAACCATGCAAAGAAATAGCATGTTCAGAGATGCCACTAGCGATCCAATCTCCTATAGAAATCGTATGTACCTGTAAACGCACAAGAATACATTATTTCAGATTGCATTTTAGTTGTAAAATCAAAGAATTCGAATTTTAGTAACTAGCTACAGAATCTCACGATTCTGTAGCTAGTTATTACTATAACCAGAATCGTGTTTCATCAAATCAATCCAAACAGAAATAGATGCGATTTGAGCAAACAAATCTTGTATTCTAATTCAAAACAAAACAAAATCATCTTAAAATTACTTTCAAAATACCATACCTCAGATTCAGGGATTCGTTTTAATCAAGCTATTTTCGAATTTACAATGGTAGTGGCCGCCTCCACGTTCTTAAAGACAACAGAGCCTGTGGTTTTCTGTCTTTTATCATTAGCTCGAGCTACATTTTGCAATCTATCTTTTTCATTAGTTAGCGCATTCACTCGGTCCTCCAAGGACTTGATCCGAGACTGAAGAAGAGGGACGTCTCTATAATACCGGTCGAGCCACGACTGACATTCGTTTCACTATGGCCGAACAGACTGTGTATTAATAGGTGAGGCACTTTTCATTTGACTTGTAGGTTCTTTGTCGAGTTTGATCCCAGGGAATTCAGAGTTGTTTCTAAGACACGGTGGGAGGTTCGTCATATAGTCATAGGGCTTAACTGAGCAAAGTCCATGTGAATATGGATACTCTTCAGTTAGAAACCGTTCAATTTCGGAATCCGAATCTTCACTTAACAGAATTGGTTTTTGGTCTGTGCTTTCTTTAGGTTTATTACGGGCACATCATGAAACTTAGCGTGCAACGTTTTTACCCTTGTAATTGATATCACTGTTACCTTTACCATTTTTCTTTGCAGACTTTTTAACAGGCTTACCACCATCTTTTGGATATGAATCAGGCAGGGTGTCGGGTTGGGTAGTGTCCGGGTAGGTCGAGGGTTTAACAGAGGGAAAGAGCGAAGAAGGGGGAATGACGGGCTCAACGAGGGTCTCTGTAACGACAGATTTGTCGACTTGACCTATTTCAATACTAGCAAAACCATTCCTTAACAGGAAGGCATCCCAACAATCGCCATTTAACTTCAACTGATGAACCATAATAATTTTAATCAAACAGTGGTGGAACAAGCTGGAGTCATCTTTCTCCCTTTTAAAACGTTTTTCCATTTTGTATAAACTCCGAAGGAGAAAATATGGCATGTTTAAGGGAAAATCGATAAAACTCATGAGAAACCGTAAGTGGTATAAGAAAACCAAACCGTATCTACCCTTACAGGTAACGAACTGCTTGACATTAGCTAACAAATCGTGCCATCTAGGTTTTAGAGATGTAATGGGCATACCTTTGTCGCAGCCGTTAATCTTCCTTGAGGTAAACAACAGTGACCAGGGAACTTCGTCAACCTTTGAGATTTTAAACCATTTTTGTCCCACGGCTGGCAGACTAGTGGCTGAGCTAATGAAATCTTTGTTTAACTCAAGATGGACGTCTCCAATTTTGGCTCTGCAACCATCGAACGTTAGCGCAAATTGTTGAACAACTGCCAGGTTAAAACCCTCGAAATTATCAACAAAGACCCGCCAACCATTCCTCTCTAAGTCCTCTCAGGCATTATCAAACAACAACAAAGTCTGGACATCGTTGGGTTCGATTCTCACTACAGGAGCCATGGCTAATAGCACAAAATCAACAGGGTATTCATCGATAGGGTTTGACAGGATAGAAACAGAGCCATTTTCCCCGAGCCTCCCCAACATGATGCAAAGGCAGTTCGAAATGCAAGGGCAGAGCGTTAATGCTATGCGTGTGAGGATAGTGGTGTAGATAGAGGCCATGCATGAACATCATATCAGGCTGTACTTGGGATGACACGTTGGTGTAATGGTACATACAAATCATAACAGTTAAAAAACCATTATATGCATATCCAAAAATGCGATCAAAATGTTTAAATGAACAATTGCATATCCACGATTTGATCAAACAAATCAATTATGTCAAACAAACCATTGTGTCAAAGATTTTATAAACCAAAACCATATTAACAATAGTCAAATGCATAAATGGGTGGTGTTTTGATACATATGTAACCAGTGGTGTGTTTGAGGTCAATGAGTTATAACCATGTAAACAATTAGGTTCATGATAAATCAAATGAACATTAATCCTTTGATGTAATCAACATGAGTTCCAAATGTGGGTTTTCACGCTTGCAGTCATGAAAGCGAAAACGAAAAGAAGGTACACAAAAATCGAAGGATAATGATGTCGTTTAAAAAGTTGCGACGAGTAATGAGGGTTTAAAAACCCTATGTAGGCAGCTTGTAAAAAAAAGATAGAGATTAATATGGCTGCCAACAATGGCGACACACTGGTAGAAGTAGTTATCTCTTCCAAACGAACAAGTCCAGATTAGGATAATGAGAAAAACTCCAACTCGAAAACAACCAGAAAACTGTTTGAACATCATTATCAATCATAAAAAAATCCATTTTCAGATTGCTTGTTATTTTAAAAGATGAAAACTGATGACAATATTAACAAAAGTGAGTCACGATATTAAGGTTAAAATATTCAATACTGTTGACAGAGCCACTGCTGCCAGCAGGTGTCCATAGCCTCGACAGGGATTCCATTTAACCCACTCCAATATCTGTATCCTGCCATGAAGTTCCAAATCAGAACGAAGGACATTTAAGGTCAAAAGATTTCATATCTGAGAATTTTCATATACCTGACATTGCTTCGCTGCCAACAGGCCTGTTCAGTACCCCGACGAAGTTATCTTGGCATCATGCATGCATTTACCCGCTGCCAGCAGACCTGTTCAGTATCCCGACGGGTTTACAAGGACTTCCCACAACTCTCTGGAGATTTATTTAGTTTTAAAGATATTTAATCAAGCGGGGTGACGCTGAAAATCCTGATATTTTGGACATATTTTAATAAATTACAGACCTTAAGAGAATTTTTAACAGTCCTTCATTAAGATCTAGAGATGGTTTATTGATAAACTGACCTTCAAAGGCGGGGAGACATCTCTGAATTGTTCTCTTAAGGAACAAGGACAACGTAAGAAGAAATGGATGATCATGAAAAGCTTCAATTACAGATTGAAATCAAGAAACGCCTTTCAAACAACAAGCTTTATTCAACATGGATGTAAACTTCAGAAACATATCATAGTTGATGTTTAAACAACCTTCAACAGTTATTTCAGAGGAGAAATTTTTCTGTTCTCTTTGTCCGAACAGTTCATGATGCAGGTATATGTATTTCAAAAATAAAAACTGGTAAGCATAAGGGAAGAATCAAAACCAAAACAACAAAGAAAAATGAAAAGAAAACAAAGAAAAAATATTTACACAGTGTACATAGGATTGTCATCAAGTGAAATACCTTTTTAGAGCTTGGTCGTTCACCAGATAGGTGTCTGGCTGTCCCTCTAGACTCTGTAATCGGAAGGAGCTGGGACCCAATTTCTCAACGATAAAAAATGGTCCTAGCCATAAGTTCTGAAACTTCATATGCTCTCCCTTTCCCTCATGCGGTTTGTCCCATTTTAGGACAAGGTCACCTACTTCAAAGTTTCTGTCAGAGGCAGAATTGGAATCAAACCAGCTTTTAACCACGAGTTGATGCTGATCCAATTTCCGTTTTGCTTGAGCCCTCACTTCCTCTAATTTTAACAACGCGTTAATTCGATTCTCCAAAGGGGGGCAGTCCTCTTCTTGTATTTTCTGTGGTCGCTGCAGTGAGGGAAGAAGAATATGTGGTGGCAGAATTTCCTCTCTGCCGTAAACGAGAAAGAAGGGAGAGTTACCCACATCAGTTTTTGGAGTCACTCTATCAACCCAGATTGTGTTTAACAGTGCATTATGCCAATTTTTATGGTTTTCAGATACCATTCTCTTGATGATTTTAATCAGATTTTTATTAGTTGATTCTTCCAATTCGTTACCTTGAGGGTAATAGCTGGCAGAATATTTTAATTTAATTATTTTTTCTAGAGCGAAATCACTAATCTCAAGAGACAAAAAATAGGAAACGTTATCAAATATTAGACAGTTAGGGATACCAAAACGAGTAATAATATTTGAATTCAAAAAGACAATTACCTGACTGGTATTTACAGCTTTTAATGGGGCAGCTTTAGACCACCTAGTGAAGTAATCTGTGGCTGTTATGATAAACTTATGCTGCTGTGAGGATGGCAGATTGATCAGGCCTATAATATCAAGACCCCACTGCTGAAAAGGGGAGTCTACTGAAACAGGCTGCAGAGGGAATGCCGGTTTCTGTATCCGTCCGGACGTTTTTTGACAAATAACACACTTGCGACACAATGCATGAGCATCTTTAAAAAGTGTAGGCCAGTAATAACCTACTCTTAATACTTTATGGGTAGTGGTATCTCCACCAAAGTGCCCACCAGCTTCTCTTGCGTGCAATTCTAATAAGACCTTTTATGCTTCATCTTTCTCAAGACAGCGCATTAGTACTCCATCAAAATTTTGACAAAACAGAATACCATTTTTTTTTACAAGAACGGTTATGTTGTATTAAGTGGCATTCTGGCAAGCCAGAATCAGGGAGTTACAAATCTGAAGAAGGTTGGTGACCTCTAACAGTGCTGCCAACCTTCTTATTAACGTCTTGGGAGACAAATCCCGTC
>ML779687.1:1322325-1335298 GCA_009831015.1 Picea engelmannii | reverse complement strand
GCTGAGATCGTTGCTCCTAACCGCGGCCCTCAACCCTGATCGACTGCTTCAAATCGCGCCCCTGCAATCGGGAGACCAGAGCGGCGGCTAGGGTTTGGACCCTAGCCGCGATGACAGTCCGAATCGCTCCATTTTCGTAGGACGAAGAATGTTTTTACTATCCACATGACAAAACAGAATACCATTAATCAACTGAAAGGAAGCAAATTTCAATCTTAGCACTCTTCTTTTAGTGGGATCCAGGTGACGGGGGGCTGACCCATGTTTAAGACAAAATTTTATATCACCATACCAGGGACTAACAGGGTTTTGTGCACAGCATATTAAATTTTGGTAGTGATGTCCTGGATTTGACATATCATTTTCCTCTTGCTGTCCTGTCGCTGAGTCAGCGACTAACTTGCATAGCCCTTGACCTCTCACTATTTGTGCTGGGGTGATTTATATGTCATACTCTTGCAAGGAGGTGACCCAGTTCGCTCTCTTTTCGCCTAGTTCTTTCTGTACTAACAGATTTCTAACAGCCGGGTAAGGAACGATAATTTTCGTTCTAGATTTCAAAAGATAAGATCAGAAGTGCTTTACTGCTTTAAAAACAACATATGCTTGCTGATCTACTGCTGGGTAATTAATTTCTACGCCTTTGAAGGCTGAGCTCATAAAGGCAATTGGGACTTCATTGTTTTCAGCGTTCTTTTGAGTTAGGACAGTAGCGTAGGAGCGATCAGAAGCGAATGTATAGAGAGTGAAGTCTTGCGAAAAGTCGGGGCTCATCAGAGAAGGAGCGTCTATTATGGCCTTTTTTATTGAATTAAAAGCTTGGTTTTCTAAGGGTCCCCAATGATATTGTACGTCCTTTTCTATTAAGTTTTGTAAAGGTCTCACCATTTCTGAAAAACTGGGGACGAATCTCCTGACAAAGTTTATCTGGCCTAAGAAAGACTGCATAGACTTTTTTGACAAGGGAGGGGGAAATTTCGAGATGACTTAAGTCATTTCAGGGTCGATAATCATCCCTTCACTTGATACAATAAATCCTAAGAGTTTACCTTGTTCTACTGCGAAGATAGATTTTTTAGGATTCAAGGAAATGCTGTACTTACGACATCGCTGCAGAACGGATCTTAAATGAGCTAGGTGATCAGCTTTGTTTTTTGAGAATATGATAACGTCATCCAGGTAAACTACGACAGATTGATTGATTATGCCTCGGAAAGCGATGTCCATCGCTCTCTGGAAAGTGGCATCAACATTAATGAGTCCAAAGGGCATTTTCCTATAAGCGTAGGTGCCCCATGGAGTGCGGAAGGTAGTTTTAAGTTGGTCTGGAGGGGACATCAGGACTTGGTTATACCTTGAAAAACCATCCAATAAGGATAATCTTTCAGGACCAGATACATGTTGAAGGATCTATTCCATGGGTGGGACAAGGTAGTTTCCTTTATCAGATGCTCGATTAAGATTTCGGAAATCGACGCATAGTCGGATTTCACCACTCTTCTTCCGGACAGGGACAAGATTAGAGACCCATTGCGTGTGCCTAACTAGGAATATTATCTTAGCGTTCAAGAGTTTATTTAATTCCTTTTTGACAGTCGGTTCGAGTTTTGGGTGCATTTTCCTTAACTTTTGTTGAAAAGGTAAGGTTTGGGGTTTCATAGAAATAAAGTGTTGTATAATGTTAGGATCAAAGGGTTTTAGGTCATCGTACGTCCAAGCAAAAACATTTTTGAATTCCTTAAACAATTTAATAAACGTCGATTTCTCTTGTTCAGAACACCCCACCCCTAAATTAATGCACTGTGGATTGTCTTTAGTTCCCAAGTTTAGTTTTTCATATGTTAAAAAGGAACGATTTGTTTTACAGTTCACTGATTTTTTGAATTTGTCTTGAAGATCATAATTTTTTTTTAATCTAACTACAGATTTAGGGATAGAATTTACCATGTCCGATAAAGATTCAGGAGATCTTGGATCTGGTATTACCGTGAAGTCACGAAGATTTTCGTCATGAGTACATTCATCGATCACTGCGCCTTGGAAAGTTTCTTCCATATGCAGGAAACTTATAATCTGTTGATCGTCGTCGAAGACTCTCCAATTCGTGATGTTGTCGGGGACGGATGACCTGAACAACAGTTCGACGGAGAATGCATTCGGGGACAAGCCTTCTGCAGGAAAGAGTTTCGAAGCTACATTAGCTAACAAGTCGGCTTTCGAAATATTCAATCTAGGAATAGAATTTATGTTAAAAGCATAAAACTTATTCATCAAATTCCATACCTTAGATTGGTAGCTTTTAAGGTGCGGAGATAAACAGTTGATATAATTTTTTACCTGTCTAACCACAATTTCCGAATCTCCAAAGACAGTCAAATTTTGAACGTTCATATCTAATGCTTTCCTGAGGCCTTGCAATAAAGCCTCATATTCTGTTGTATTGTTTGTACATTCAAACTCTAACATGCATGCAATCAGGGTTTTGTTACCTGCTGGATCAATAATCACGCAGTCCGCACCAGCTCCTTCCTTGGATTTTGGCCCGTCAAAGTAAAGAGACCATATTTGATGTTTGTTGGGTGCATGTGACCATTGGGTGGAAGCTGTTGGCTGCATATATGTCACAATTTCAGACTGTTGCTCCGGGTTAGTGATAGCAGAAATTTCAGCCATGAAATTGCCGAAAAAGGTATCCATCCCTTGTATTTCGGGTGAATCGACAGAAGGTGTAAATGGTTCATTGGGATCATTTAAATCTATGACTGTGAACTTTAGGTAACGTTCACGATTTACCTTAATTCTGTTGGGCTTTCCATTCTCGGGCAGCCACAAGTGAGACCAATCTGTCGCGAAATAGCCTTGTAGCTGTTCTGACCAGTCTCTTCTTAAAAACAAACCATAAACTTCTGGAATATCTACAACAATAATATCAATCACTTGATGAACTTTGGCGTTAGACGATAATCTTATAAGCGCATTCCTTAATTCGCCTATAACTTTAACACTAGTTAAATCAAGTTGGATGATCTTTAAGGTGGATGGTTGAACTTCAACATTAATCTTCTGACACACAGACCATGGCATTACGTTGGATGACGCTCCTGAATCCACCATACAATTGTGTATGTTCCTATTGAAGATTTCAAAAGTTAACAAAAATGGAGGGACATTTCTGCGAGTACTAATGGTGGAAGCTTGTTGTTTTTTACCCGTAGCCTCCAAAACTAATTTATCTACATTTGTTACATTATTTACAAGAAGATTGGAAGTATTCTTAGTGGAGGCCTTCTGAGGAACTTTTGGGTTGTTCTGAAAACCTTTGTTACTGCTTGGGTTGTCGTTTTTGTTGTTCTCTGCGATATTCTGTAACATTTTTTGCAGCAGAAACGAGAATTTTAATAATTCATAAACAGAAATGTTAGCCCTTAACTTTTTTAGATCTTCAACTAAATCATAATATAAGCTTGGGTTCGCATAATTCTGTTTAGTCACAATTATTTTAGACTGTTTTGGGGGCAAAGTCGTAATGTTTTCAGAAGAAGGCTTGTTTGCTGTCTTACTCCTAGTATTGTAAGGATGTACTGTCTCGAAATTAGCTTGAAAAATGCTATCCGAGAAGTGTTCGAAAATGTTCAGAGAAGATTCATCTTCTTCTACTATCTCTTGTTCAACTACTTCCTCAAGGATCTCAGGAGGCATCAAGTTATCCTGTGCTTCTAGAATCGTTTGAGTAGCGAATTGCAGGCTTTCTAGATTTAAGCCTTCAGTATTGGAATTAGGTCGGTTGGTGGGAAAAGGCTTCCTAAACGGGGGTCTATAAGGCCATTTGCTTGAAGAAGCTTCTTCAGCTGTCATTTTCAAATCTATAACTTGATTTGACAGTTTTTGAACGACTTTTTGTAAGTTTTCTAGATCATATTTTTCCGGTTGCGTTTTGTTTTGGGTAGGTCTAGGGAGGATTTCGATTTTCTTTTTGGAAGATGAACTAGTCTCTATTTCATTTCTAGTAGTGTCTTTTAAGCTGAGGATGTCTTTCTCAATCTGACTGGCCTCTTCGAAGGCCTCTAACAAGGTGGCTTTCTTAGATCTCTTTACCCAAATGGCTATACTTTGATGCAAGGCTTTCGTATAATATGCTATGATAAGATTCTCAGCAGGCATCGAATTCGTAGGGATTCATTTTTTTAGTGTTAAGAATCTTTGGTTAAAGTATTTGATTTTCTCTTCGGGGTTCATTCTTAAACTAGAAAGCTCCATGACTAGAACTTCTGGGGACTTGTTGTCTCCAAACTTCTCAAGAAAACAGGATTCAAATTTCTCCCATGACACGATGGTATGGGGCTGTTGGGAAAAGTACCAGGTAGAGGCATTTCCCTCAAAGGTGTAGGGAAACAATCTACAGACTACGTCTTCGTGCTCGACATTACGGAGTCTAATGGCTAACATAAACTTTTTGATGTGATCTTCGGCGATCTGTTTAGAGTCCGTGTCAAATTTAGGGAGCCACTTCTCCGAGTGTTTGGGTAAGGGATGTTGAGGCCTGGGTACGACCACTGCATCTTGGTCAAGCCAGGGTCTGGCGGGATTGTTCTGGTTGGCCATTGGTGTGGGCGGTGTAGAAGGCTGGGATGAGGAACTGCCTTCGTCAGAGGATTCTTCTCCAGAAGAAGAAGTGGATGAAGGAGGTGGTGAGGGTGGTATACCAGATCCTCCTACTGCAAGAGTGAGGATTGGATCTGTAGGGTTTAAAGTGAGGTTAGTGCCTCCAAGTTGTTCCCTGATATAAGAGAAATCTAATGGTTGGTCCAAAGGTTGGTTTGGTTGTCTTAAATGAGTGAAGGCACTGTGTGTTCTTATGAGAGATTGGCGGACAATCTCTTGTACGTCACCACCTGTAGGATTTGGAGTTACTGGTTCAAATGTGATCTGTAGATCGTCGTTTGATGTAGTTGCTGTTTGAGGGACAATGTTGTCGTTTGAATTACTTCTAGTCACTATAGGTGAGCGGGTAGGTGGTGGAGGAGTCTTACGACCACCTCGTGCCATTAATAATTTTCAGGCCCTCCTTCTAACGCCATTTGTTGATGGGCGAAATTGACCGCTCGTCAATTCTAGGAGTGAATCCGGTCCGGGGTTGTCTAAATAACCCAAGCCGTTTGGATTAATCCACTCCGACGGGTTTAGCGGCTCCGTTAGCTGATCTAAGTCCTACGAAAGTGAAAAGACAAAAACTAAAGAAACTAACTAAATGAAAAACAGCTGCTAAAGACTATATACAAATCTAAAATATATTCACAGTTTGCTAACTAATAGAATAATAGTTCTACTTATTAAATGTACAGTGTATCGATATATTTATATCTCTATTATATGTACAGTATTCACAAAATGCAAATTTTGATCGAAATTTGTGAAAATCATATATAAATTGACAGCGAAGCTATTGTTTAGTATTTTTGATTTTTTTTAACTTTTATAAACAAGAAATGAAATGGAAGCTATCTAGTTCAGAAATAAAAATAACAATCAATACAGTGTATCTAAACTGCAGGAAATTCTTATATTAATTAAACTAATAAAATGCAACTAGTAAACTAACCTGTAATCGTATCTCCTATGTGTCCTGTGCATAACATCTGTGTTTGTTGTTTGATGAGGCCAACCCGCACCAGATCTTACCAATGCTTCTCGTAAATGCGAAGAAGTAATGCTTTGAATGCTAATGATAGGACAAGTAAGATATGTAGCGACAACAATTTATAATTTGACAAATGATCATATTAAGATAAATCTGGCTATGAAAATTTGCATATAACTGCTCATCGAATAAAGAAGATCAACCTTCTAATCATCAAATGTGAATAGATTAATTGCTGTATATAAAATGAGAGACATAAAACATGGACACTATATAAATCCCATCACATCAACCTGTAACAAATCATGATATCTAAAGTAGTCAAAATTTGATTACAAATCGAAATGAGCAAAACTTGAGCAAAAATATGATATATTGAAGCTAAAGCTGTGCAAATATCCACTTTCATTCAAGTCCGTCAATCACAAATCCATATTTTCTGCTCCCAGGCAGCAATGGGTCTTTGTTTACAAAATAATACATTTATAAAGGCCACAGGATCAAAACATTTCCTGTGGAAATCATCAAATTTGTTCCAAAAATTGTGGGGAATACAATCTCCCAAATTCCCATTGTTATCCAAAACTAACAACCTAATCTAAAACCATGTAAAGAAATAGCATGTTCAGAGATGCCACTAGCGATCCAATCTCCTATAGAAATCGTATGTACCTGTAAACGCACAAGAATACATGATTTCAGATTGTATTTTAGTTGTAAAATCAAAGAATTCAAATTTTAGTAACTAGCTACAGAATCTCACGATTATGTAGCTAGTTATTATTATAACCAGAATCATGTTTCATCAAATCAATCCAATCAGAAATAGATGTGATTTGAGCAAACAAATCTTGTATTCTAATTCAAAACAAAACAAAATCATCTTAAAATTACTTTCAAAATAGCATGCCTCAGATTCAGGGATTCGTTTTAATCAATTTATTTTCGAATTTACAATGGCAATGGCCGCCTCCACGTTCTTAAAGACAACATAGCCTGTGGTTTTTTGTCTTTTATCATTAGCTTGAGCTACATTTTTCAATCTGTCTTTTTCCTTACTTAGCGCATTCAATCGGTCCTCCAAGGACTTGATCCGAGACTGAAGCAGAGGGACGTCTCTATAATACCGGTCGAGCCACGACTGACATTCGTTGCACTGTGGCTGAACAGACTGTTTATTAACAGGTGAGACACTTTTCATTTGACTTGTAGGTTCTCTGTCGAGTTTGATCCCAGGGAAGTCGGGGTTGTTTCTAAGACACGGTGGGAGGTTCGTCACATAGTCATAGGGCTTAACTGAGCAAAGTCCATGTGAATATGGATACTTTTCAGTTAGAAACCGTTCAATTTCGAAATCAGAATCTTCACTTAACAAAATTGGTTTTTGGTCTATGCTTTCTTTAGGTTTATTACGGGCACATCGTGAAACCCAATGCGCGGCCTTTTTACCCTTGTAATTGATATCACTGTTACCTTTACCCTTTTTCTTTGCAGACTTTTTAACAGGCTTACCACCATCTTTTGGATATGAATCAGGCAGGGTGTCGGGTTGGGTAGTGTCCGGGTAGGTCGAGGGTTTAACAGAGGGCAAGACTGAAGAAGGGGGAATGACAGGCTCAATGAGGGTTTCTGTAATGACAAATTTGTCGACTTGACCTATTTCAATACTAGCAAAACCATTCCTTAACAGGAAGGCGTCCCAACAATCGCCTTTTAACTTCAACTGATGAACCATAATAATTTTAATCAAACAGTGGTGGAACAGGATGGAGTCGGCTTTCTCCCTTTTAAAATGTTTTTCCATTTTGTATAAACTTCGAAGGAGAAAATATGGCATGTTTAAGGGAAAATCGATAAAACTCATGAGAAACTGCAAGTGGTATAAGAAAACCAAACCGTATCTACCCTCACAGGTAACGAACTGCTTGACAATAGCTAACAAATCATTCCATATAGGTTTTAGAGCTGTAACGGGCATACCTTTGTCGCAGCTGTTAATCTTCCTTGAGGTAAACAACAGTGACCAGGGAACTTCGTCAACCTTTGAGTTTTTAAACCATTTTTGTCCCACGGCTGGTAGACCAGTGGCTGAGCTAATGAAATCTTCGTTTAACTCAAGCTGGACGTCTCCAATTTTGGCTCTGCAACCATCGAACGTTAGCGCGAATTGTTGAGCAACTGTCAGGTTAAAACCCTCGAACTTCTCAACAAAGACCCGCCAACCATTCCTCTCTAAGTCCTCTCGGGCATTATCAAACAACAACAAAGTCTAGACACCGTTGGGTTCGATTCTCACTACAGGAGCCATGGCTAATAGCACAAAATCAACAAGGTATTCAGCGATAGGGTTTGACATGATAGAAATAGAGCCATTTTCCCCGAGCTTCCCCAACACGATGCAAAGGCAGTTCGAAATGCAAGGGCAGAGCGTTAATGCTATGCGTGCAAGGATAGTGGTGTAGATCGAGGCCATGCATGAACATCATATCAGGCTGTACTTGGGATGACACGTTGGTGTAATGGTACATACAAATCATAACAGGTAAAAAACCATTATATGCATATCCAAAAATGCGATCAAAATGTTCAAATGAACAATTGCATATCCACGATTTGATCAAACAAATCAATTATGTCAAACAAACCATTGCGTCAAAGATTTTATAAACCAAAACCATATTAACAATAGTCAAATGCATAAATGGGTGGTGTTTTGATACATATGTAACCAGTGGTGTGTTTGAGGTCAAGGAGTTATAACCATGTAAACAATTAGGTTCATGATAAATCAAATGAACATTAATCCTTTGATGTAATCAACATGAGTTCCAACTGTGGGTTTTCACGCTTGCAGTTGTGAAAACGAAAATGAAATGCAGGTACGCAAAAAGAGAAGGATAATGATGTCGTTTAAAAAGTTGCGATGAGTAATGAGGGTTTAAAAACCCTGTGTAGGCAACTTGTAAAAAAAGATAGAGATTAATTTGGCTGCCAACAGATTGTCAAAAACACTTCAAATTTGCAGACTATCCATTACAGGAAGTGAAAATGTATTTAACACAGAGGTACCAGATGAAGTATCGTATGAGGTGCCATATGAAATGTCGTATGAGGTGCCAAATGAAGTGCCATGTGAATTACACACCAGTAACTGTCCTAGATTCCAGGTAACCAGAACTCAATTACATTCAATTGAATTAGTTGCAGACATTGATTTTAGATGATCCATATGTTTTTGATCAAATGTCTGAGTCAAATGACTTGGACATTGATCTAACCACACATCATTACATTGCCCCAAAACGAGCCATTGAATTCGAAATTCCCACACATGGCAGCTCACACGCACATGTGTGCAACGTACTCCACCATAATCCCATTCAAAATCGGGCAGGAAATCATTATCTCCATTTTCCCTTGCCATTTGCTCTGCCCCGCGTTAAGAAATCACGCCCAACCTCTGCCAAGTCGTCCCCTGTTCAAATCGCGTTCGGCCCATGCCCAATTCGTGCCATCTCTTGGCTCGATCACGCCCTTGCCTGGTAAAATTCGCCTCTACCACAATGCCCAAAAGGTACGAACCCTCCTCCTATGCGGACTTGTTTTCCATTCCTGAACTTGCACACTGCAGAGAAGTGTTTTTGCGTGCAGGCTGGGGGCCATTTTTGTCTAGCTTGCAGGGCCACGATGACGACCTCTCCATGCAATTTGCAGTCATTTTCAATGGTAAGACAACACATGTAGGTTCTCTTACCTTTGAAGTTTCAGAAGAGTCCATTATTTCTACCACGAAGCTCCCAAGAATGGGAGATAGATGGTTCAAAAACCACCAATTGTCGAACTCAAGTTATAACAGGGTGTTTAAACCCAAATTCGAGAGCATTTCAGGAGCAAAAGGGTATTCTAAGGAGTGGATAAAGGCGTAATTTATCAACCCCCTCATCATCATCACAAGGTTAATTACATGTGAAGGTAGATACACCACCTTCAAAGCTTGTCATTTCAGATTGTTGGCTCATTTTCTGTTCAACAAACCTTTGAACTTCTCCTTCTATTTTCTCAAAAGTTTGGATAAGATGTCCTCTTAAGTGAGGAAGAATGTGACTAACCCCCACAATAGTCTCTTCCACCATGTCTTGATCAAACTCCCCGTTCTAGCCAAACTAGAGAAACAGGGGCAAACTTGGGATGCATTTATCTACCAATTTGCAAACCCTCACTTGACAGTTAAGACCGACAAAAAGCCACTTAGCCTAAAAACTATCACTCCATCCAAACCTCACTCTCCAAGAACTCCAAACCCCCTTTCACAAACCCTCTCTTTGCCGGAACAATACCAAAATCTTGTTGATATCCTTGCTTCTTCATCGGGTAAAAATACCAAGAGAAAAGACCAAAAGAAACCTATTGTTAACCCCCCAATTCCTTCACTCTCTCTTGATCCTACACCTAAACAGCTACAAGAAGTAATTTAGCAAGACTTTCCCATCATTCCCACAAACAAGAGGGGAGCCAATCGATTTGGTAAAGGACCCTTTTGGAAGAGTACCCGAAGCATAAGAACCAAGCCTTATGCAAAACCTCCACCTGATTCGGACCCTATCCAAGTGTCCTCCGACCTTGAGATCCCTCACAAGAAACTAGGGAAGTTTCTGCGGATGGATTAGAGCCACTAAGGAAGACAAAATCAGAACCTGCCTCTCCTTACCAATCCCCCATCACTCCTACTTCACCCATGCCTACTCTAGATCCTAAAATTGATAGATTGTCCACATCCCTCAAAGGATCTAAGCCTTCCTTGGAGATCATCGATTCTTCCCCAACCATAGAGGAGCTACAAAAAGAAAACCATCAGCTTCTCCAATAGTTGGAGGAAAGGAAGACAATAGACACACACTTTCATCATGATAATGCAGTCCTTCAAGCAAAGGTTAACTCTCTTCAATGGTTGGTTGATGAAATCACCAAATCCAACCGTAGCCTCAAAGCACAACTGAAGCAATATAAGAGGCACAAGGAAAAGTCTTCACATCAAGAAGGAGAGGCTTCTAAAGCTGATCCTCCTCAGCAAGCCTAGTCACGAGGGGTAACTTATTTTTGTTTGCAGTGGGACCTGCAAAATCGTAAGTCTGGGGGTAATGTTGGGCCCGAAATATGATCAATTTATGACAGTTATTAGACACTTTTTGTCGAATGTACATATATTTTTTTCATGTTTTGAAGGAGCTTTTTGAAGAATTTTATGTTAAAATGGTATGATCTCCACCAGGTACGTGTGATTCATGTTTAATGTCATTATTGGGTATAATTAATCACGTTTTATGATTACCACGAGATAATTCACATTTTTCTGGTGTTACAGGGAAAAAACGCACCACGTTTCTACTTTCGGCACTTAGTACGACACTCCTAGCACTCGTTCTGGTACCCGATCTGGCACTCTGTCCAGCACTGCGTATTGCACAAAAACGGAGGGCAACTTGGCAGTTATGGTATTGGCGGCCAGTGATGGGAAAATCGGGAATGTGGATTTTTTATCATGCTTGCCCCCTCTAGCTACTGAGCTCCCGGCAACTAAATTTTGGTTGTTCAGCTGAACGATTATTGGCTTGCTCTGTTTTAGCAGTTAGGGCATCATTTAATGAAAATTGTCTAATTTAGAAGTGGTTAGACCCTCCCGTGGTCGACCACTTGGTCTATCAACATTATAAATACCAACAAGGTGGTCAGATAGTTATTAAGCAGTAGAAACATCAGTGTGATAGATAGAAATACGATTTTACTCTGTTTTGCTATTTTACATTGTCGGATTATACAAGAACTGTGTTTTTGAGTTTTCATGGTGAATTCGAATTGTTGAGTTCATGGTGTGCTTTTAGAAAGTGACCACGACTTGCTGGGGGGCCCACTAGCAGTCTGGTAACTGTCTTTGTGTTGTTCATGCATTTCATAGTTTAGTTGTTCTCTTTACTTCCTGTACATGCATTTTTCATTGTGTTAATTAGTTTGTTGTTGTAGTTTAATTGCTTTGATTCTCCTTTGCAGGTTAGTATGATGGATTGTGTTAGCATGCATTAATCTTGTATTTAGGAATGGATTTGCAAATCCCTAGATTAACCCCATGCGCAATTAGATATTAGATTATGCTTTCTTTTATGATTTTATAGTCAAGTTTAAAACAAAGTTTTAATTAGAATAGAACAAAGTTTTTATTTGAGTTTTTCTTCGACAAGGATTTGATGGATGGATAGAGTTAATTTCAGTTTTTAATGATAGCTTGCTTATTTCAGTTTTATATAGATCTTTCTTACTTAGTTGTTGGCTAATGCATTTGGTAGTTTACTTTTTAATGTCATGTCTTAATTTCTGTTCTTAAGCATTTTCTTATTACAGTTTGAATTTTTAGAATAGATATAGCATAGTTTTCATTTTATGTAATTTCTTTCCTAGAATTAAATTGCAACTATATTTCTTAGTTAATGGTTGAATCTAGGTTTGCTTACATAGTATAGAAGTACAATGATGATCTCGTTATATTGTTGATGGTTAATAAATATGCAGGGTAATTGACGATTGTTTTTGTCATGGCTAAATTCTCATTGATCCATACCTTTCACTTTGCTATTGAGATTAGTGTTGAGCTTATACCACTTGAATTGTCCTTTATTTTCAAGTGCCATCGAGATATCATCCGACACCGAAGACATTCACACAACCACCAACATTATATTTGAGTTTTTCATAGGTTAAAAGATAATTTCTTGTTTTCGTAGATCAAAAGATAGTTTATTGTTTTTGTAGATCAGAAGATATAGTTTCTTGCTTTCATAGTCTAGAAGATAGTTTTATTGATGTTGTAGGATAGATAGTCTTTTCTTTGATAGATCAGATAGTAGCTTGCTTATTATAGGTTCAAGATTAGTTGTTAATCCTTCTTGCTTTCAATTAAATAGATTTCCTTTCATGAATTAAAAATAGTTTTGAATTAAGAATTTAGTCCACTTGCCTCTTAGGCTAGATAGTTGTTCAATGAGATGTTTTAATTTGATTGCTTGCAGTAGTTAGTTGTCTATTTGCTTTAGTAGGTTAGTCAATTGTCTTTGCTTACTTGTTTATTGTTTTAGTAGGTTAGAAAGTTGTCTTTGCTTACTTGTTTACTTGCTTTAGTAGGTTAGTTAAGTGTCTTTGCTTGCTTGTTTATTTATTTGCTTTCATAGGGTAGTTACTCATTGAATATAGGTTGGCAAGTTAAAGAAGGTTGCTTTTGTCATTTGTTTATTATGCTTAAATAGTTGCTTTTGCTTATTGTTATGAACTAGTTTGCTTCAAGTAGGG
>ML779687.1:1299791-1322275 GCA_009831015.1 Picea engelmannii | reverse complement strand
CCTCTTCAATGGACCATACTAGTGAAGCCCAACCTTTAGAGCAAGTAAGTAATATAAAAACTTTTCTGCAATCTTGTGTTAAGTTATTGAATGATCCATCATCTGTCAAGATCTTACAAAATATGATAGAAATATGTAACACAGAGGTAGAAGGGAAATTAGAGCAGAAAACATTCAATCATCTCCATACAAGAAGAACGACAAGCGGGGAATTCAGACTAAATGCTAATATCAGGGACTTCAACATGGGTGATATTATACTAGACTGAGGCTATGAAGTAAATGTATTACCTAAGAATACATGGCATTGTATGGGAGAACCCACACTAGGCTATTCACCTATCCAGTTGAAATTAGCAAATCAACACAAAGTGTTACCAATTGGAAGGCTTAAAGGTGTGATAGTAGATTTGGATGGAGTGCGCACTATCGCAGATTTTGAAGTAATAGAGATAGTAGATGGTACAACAACTTACCCAACATTACTTGGATTGGATTGGGAATTTGATAACTAGGGCATAATCAACCCAAAGATAAGAAAAATGAATTTTGAATCAGGAGAATATAGAGTCATTGCACCATTAGATCCTTCAGAAAGAGAAATTTTTGTAGAGCCCATGTGTTTGGATCTAGAAGAAATAAAACAGTTGTACAAAACCACCACGCGCGAAGAGGATTACGTGAACCCAACTATATATGGGGTACTCAACTGGAGAAGAATCACATCATGTGCTTCTGACTCAAATACATGTTTGGAGAATTGGCAACAACTATTACATGAATCTTCCACAAGAAGGTGCGCAAGAATAGGTCGCACAGTGATATGGGTTGGTACAGAGATAAGAGAACCTCCCAGTTTTCATGGGGTAAATGAATTAGAGGATTTTCTGACAAAATATGAAGAAGAAGTGTTAGAAAATCATAGACTCTTAGCCCTAGATATTGCACTCAAGGGCACACCTTCAATATGGTGAGGTGCGCACAAAGAAACAATTGAAGATTGGTACCAATGTAAACGATTACTGCACATTATTAGATTTAGCGCAGAGCATAAGAGCAATAAAATGGAGAGGCATGATATGAAAAGAACACCAATGGAACACTTGGAAAAGTGCAAGACACAATGGAGGATGACACCACCAGAAGAATGGCCTCATCACTTTATCTATGCATTGGAAGGAATCACAGAGAACTGGTATATAGACCAGGAGATGAGCAGAGGCACTACAGAATGGAAAACATTAGAGAAGAACTTTGTAGTAACTTTCTCATTTGAACATGAGAACCCCAACATAGATTCAGTGCTAAAGCAGATACAATGAGTGATATTTATTGATGAACCAGATCTTGAAATCATGACAGGATATAAACAACAGAATAGACAAATAGTCAAAGAACTACTTCCATGCTATCATGTTGAAGAGGAAGCACCAGATGAAGATTGTATGTGCAACATTCAAATTACAAAAATTGAAGGAGAAAGAGAGGTGGAAGGTCCATCTCTGGAGTCATAAGTATTTGATGCACCAATCAAAGTTAAGAAACTTAACATTGGGATGAATGAAAATCCTAAAATGGAAAGTATTGGATACTATTGGGATGAACAAACAATAGAAAGAATAACAGAGTTACTGCGCGAATACAGTGACATGTTCCCAATGACCTTTACAGAGATGAAAGGAATAACAGGGGATCTAGGAGAGATGAAGATACCTCTCAAACCTGAGGAAATACCTGTCAGGAAGAGACCTTACATACTGAATCTGGTATATAAGAAGAAAGTGAAAGCATAAATTGACAGAATGTTGGAAGCTGGTGTCATAGAACCAATAGAGGAATCTGAATGGATAATTCCTATGGTAGTCCAAACAATGAAACAAGGGGGGATAAGAATTTGTGTAGATCTGAGGAAACTGAATGATGCTTGCTTACATGACCCTTTCCCTACCATTTTTATATATGAAGTCTTAGAGAATGTGGGAGGCCATGAAGCATATTCATTTACAAATGGATTCTCAGGCTACCATCATATCAAAATAACTCCAGAGAACAAGTATAAGACTACTTTTTCTACAGAATAGGGATCCTACCAATATACAATCATGCCATTTGGGCTGAAGAATGCACCAGCCATATTTTCAAGAGTAGTCATAGCTTCTTTTAAGGAATTCATACATCAATTTCTAGAAGTATATATGGATGACTGGATTGTATATAGTCTCTTAAAAGATCATGTAGAAGTGTTCAAACTCATGTTGGAAAGATGCAAACAATGTCAGATCTCATTGAACATCAAGAAATGAAATTTTGGGACACCTTTTGGAATATTATTGGGACACATAATGTGTAAACAAGGTTTACTAGTGGATCCTGCTAAGATTGCAGTCACTGTAAATTTACCACCACCAAAATCAGTGTGTCAGTTAAGAGAAACACTAGGACATACAGGATATTACAGGAAATTTATAAAGGGGTATGTGCACATTAATGCACCAATGGAAAAATTGTTAAAGGAGGACATCATATTTCAGTGGAATGAGGACCATCAACAAGGATTGGACACCTTAAAAGAAAATATGGTCACAACACCTATCCTAGTATCCCCATATTGGTAAAAGACATTTCATGTGCATGTAGATGCATCAACCATAACACTTGGAGCAATTCTGGTGTATCCAAGAGCAGGGGACTTAGACCATCCTATAGCCTTTGCAAGTAGAAAATTGTCAGAATCGGAGCAGAATTACAACACCACAGAAAGAGAAGGCTTAGCCATGGTATATGCACTTCAAAAGTTCAGGAACTACTTATTGGGTAAACACTTTAAAATGTTCACAAGCCATTATGTCCTCAAATATCTAGTCAACAATCCAGTGTTGGGGGTGAGGATATGTAGATGGCTATTAATATTCCAAGAATTTGACTTCGAAGTAATAGTCAAACCAAGGAAGTTGAATGCAGGACCTGATCACCTGTCAAGGGTAACCAATGGAGAAGAACCTACTAACTTGGAAGACAACTTCCTTGATGCGCAACTATTTTCAGTACAAGTAGTTGATGAATACTTTGTTGATATTATTGAATACTTAAGTACATGGATTGCACCATAAGAGTTTAGCACTACACAGAAGAAAAACCCGGTAGTCAGAGCTGCAGACTATCAACTTATTGTAGGACATTTATACAATATGGGCGCAGATAGCATTTTGAGAATGTGCGTATTAGAACATGAAAGGCCCAGGATTTTGGTAGAAGCTCATGAAGGTATAGTTCAAGGACACTATGCAGAAAAAGATACCGTGCAAAAGGTATTGTGCGTAGGATTATGGTGGCCAACAGTCCATAAATATGCCAAGGAAGTTTTCCATAAATGTGATGTCTGTCAGAGGTTTGCCAAACCCAATAGAAGGGATGAGATGCCTCTAAGACCACAAGTGACTCTTCAGGTATTTGAAAAATGGGAAATAGACTTCATTGGACCAATCAATCCACCAAAAAAATGATTAGGAGCTAGATATATCATTATTGTGACTTAATACTTAACAAGATGGGAAGAAGTAGCACCAGTCAAAGACTGTAGCGCAGATACAACAACACACTTTTTGTCTGAACAAGTGATCACCTGATTTGGATGTCCAAGGATTTTGATGAGTGACCAAGGCACTCATTTGATCAATAATATCATTGGGGCTATGAATGAGGAGTTTGAGTTCTATCACCAGAAGAGTACACCATACCATCTTTAGGTAAATGGAACATTAGAATCTTTCAATAAGATCTTGGAAAATTCTTTGACTAAGATCTGCAATGTCAACGGAGATGATTGGAAATTGAAAATACCAGCAGTACTATGGGAATATAGGAACATATGTAAGAAGTTGACAGGACAGACACCATTTAGATTCGTGTATGGGAAGGAAGCAGTAGTGCCATTAGAATTTATAGTACCCATTTTGCGTGTAGCAGCAATTACCAACATGACAGAAAGAGGTGCAGTAAAGGAAAGGTTAAGTCAACTAATGGAAATAGAAGAGGACAAGATTCTGGCAGTATTTTACCAAGAAGTACAGAAAGCAAGAGACAAGTCCTGGCATGATAGACATATTAAAAAGAAGAGTTTTAAGGAGGGAGACCTAGTTTTTCTCTAAGACAGTAAAATTTTTCAACATCCTAGTAAGTTTAGGATGCATTGGTTAGGGCCATATGAAGTAAATATTACCATAGATGGGGGATCTGTACAACTAAAATACTTGGGAGGAACTGAACTAAAAGGAATGATCAATGCTAGTCAACTGAAACTGTACAGGGACAGTCGACCCACTAACCCTTAAAAGTTATAGCGCAGTAGGAAACGACATGTATATAGTGCATTATAGCAGAGATTAGGACAAAAAAATGATAAAAATAAATAAAAAGGAGAAAAAGAGGAAAAAAGAAATACAAAATTAGAAAAGAAAGAAAACACAAAAATACTGGGAAATATCGTGCGCATAGATAGTGGAATCAACACGACAAAAAAAAAAGTGATCGCACGCAACATATGGTTAACAGAAATAAAAACATCATGCACTAAGGAAAAGTCATAGCATAAATCTATGGTGCATCGAAAAAATGCAATGCACCGGAAAGGGGCCAACGATCGAAAAAGAAAAAATCAGTCGCTAAGGAAAAAAGGCGAGAATTGGGCATTTATGAAACAGAATGAAGCATACTCGACAAGCTTCAACGCATTAATAACAACCAAAGAAGATTCTCCGAGAAGATTCAGGGCAATTATGATGCCCTCTATAAAATAGAAACGTGGGCCAAATAAGACTTATTGTGCATTTGCAAACTCGCAAAGCTAACAAGAAATAAGATGAGAGGCGAACAGGCGAGTACAAAGATTGAAGCAGTAGAAATTCAATCGGGAAAGCAAGAATTACCTTTAGCTCTCAAAATGTACTGGTAAAGTTTTAGCACCTTCATCAATTCATGCTTGATTTGCCAAAATCTCCATATCTTTTGGTAATTTTCATAACCTTCAGATTTCCCATCAAGCCTTGACCAACTTTAATTGATCACTTTTGCCCATAAACCCTGGTCTTTTCCCTCTTGACCTGCAATATAAAAAACAATAAATTGTTGTTTTGCCCAAGATAACACAAGTCACCAAAGCCACACAACATACAAAGTTAAGCGCAAGTGCCAAGATCGTCTCTTACCATGTCTCATCAAATATGTCATGTATTCACTGGCACATATAAACACAGAAATTCACATCCTCCTTGGGAATGTGAGATATTGTCCCCATTGGCATATAAAAATAAAACGCAGTGTTTTCTAGGTCATGGCAGGTATCAAAGGGTTTGATTGTCGAGTATTCAGGTGTCGAATACACCAGTATGAACATGGGCAGCACACAGTTCGAGTTTCCAAGTATCAATCCAAATGCCTAAAAATATTATATGTTTGCGTTTTGGGGATTGCAAATCATAGAACGTAATCTCAAGCCTTTAGAGAATCGATGGTTGGAAGATTGTTTAATATAGGAAACATGTGCACGACACATCGACTCTCAAGCAATCGAGTTGGCCAACGAGTAACATTGAAACAATTCTCTCCTCAAGTTTCAGCTGGAAGTTATAATGTTGAACATGATATACTGCAACTTCCTTTATTGTCAAATTGAAGGAACAAACTGAGTACTCAATTTGTTATTGACCGGTTTTGGAACCAATTTGAATTAGGGTTTTTGTTCTATGAGCTAGACATGGTATTCTTTACTGAGATTTGGCAGTATTCATGAACCAAGTAGTCGTTTATTTGAAACATTGAGTTCCATTATCGCCAGGGGCTTAGCTTTTATGTGTGGATGAGCAGTTCAAAAGGAGATCAAATTTACTGGTTAAGCGATGGTTTCTTTGGATGAGGTTTTGTGTGATCTCGACAGGAAATATAGGGGAATATTTTTGTTCAAACTGATTCCTTCATGATGATATCTCAAAGTAACAATATCATTATGATGATTGTGGCATATCCAGGGTAGGAAGTCGGGATATCATACAGCAGAAAAGATTTTTCAGATCTACTAGTTTTGTTTTATTACTATTGTTAAATGCGCCAAAGAGATTGATGAACCTGAGCTTGAAGTTCAGTCAATATTCTATCAAGTATTGAGACAAAATTTCCAAGTCATGAATTAATCATGCTCCACATGTCCAAGATTTTACAGGTTCCAGGTCATGTCAGAGGATCTTCAATTTCATTGGTGAGTAATCATGGAGGTGTTGCAACTGGTATTTCATGGGAACTTGCATTATCATTGGCTTCCCAAATAGTTTTTAGAGTTATGGAGATGGTGATAGATACAAATAAAAACCCTAATGAACTTAAAGATAAATTGGCATCTCCAGCTGGCATTACCATAGGTGGAATTCACGAGTTGGAGAAAGGCAGACTCTTTTGTTTCCAATTGCAATCCCCAAAGAGTGAAGTTGTTTCAGACATGCATTATTGGATCTTTGTTTCCAGGCATGAAATCATCAATCAATCTCAACAGGTTTCTAATTTGAATGCATTAGTTCCAGATTTGAAGGAAGGAAATCACACAAATCCAGGATTTCCAGGCAGACAATTATCATGTTCAAATTTGATGGTACAAATTTAACCTTCTATCATATCTTCCAGAAACCAAATTGGTTCAAGATTAAAGGCAGAAGATCCAACATTGTCAGAAGGCATATGAGGTGGCAGTCAAAGGATATTATTTCTAGATTTCCTATAGTTAATTCGAGAGCTTTTAATTTTAGTTTGTAGTTAGTTTTTATTTTCCAAAGAAATAGAAACAACTGAAGTTTGTAAGAGGATATAAATTGAATGATTTTCAAGGGAGAAAAGGGAGTAGTCCCGAGGACTGAGGTTCGAACTTGAATTCTCATATGTACTCATTTGATCTAGACCTTTTTAATATATCATGGAATGATAAGTTTCCACCATTGGATATTGTTTAGTTCTTCTTATTACCTTTCATTTATGTTCTTGTGAGTTTGATCTATTGTTCATTTCAAAGTTTATTCTGTGATTGATAATTGTCTTATTATCTCTACATAAATAAACAAAGAGTCACAAGTCTTGTTGGTTATATCTGACCTGTCACATGTATGGTTTATAGATGTGGTATTGTTGGTATAATTAGTCTTTTTCATTCATTTCAGTTACAAATTTCTGAGCAGTACCCTTTTGGTGGCCTTGTTTTGTCCTGATTTATCCATATATATATATATATATTGAATTGAAGATTGAGTGTGTGAGATATTCACTTTGATCCATTTTCTACATTCATTATTGAGTCATTGATTAAGTTACCAGGCTATTTCGAATCATAGCCTATAAAGACTCCTAGAGTGATTAAAAATTGGTGTCGTTGCTGGGGAAAGGAGTGTGAATCAAGTTTCCCTGGGAGATGACATAGTTCTATATTTTGATGATAGACAAAGGTTGGGCATCATATTGGTTGTAATCTTCTATCTGGCAACTGCATGAAGGACGAATTCAATGGCGACTCCACTGTCTTCAATTTTCAAAGGCATTTGTTGCTCTTTTGGCTAGGAGGTTTTCACCTCTTAACTTTTCTGCAGTCCCTGGTTTCCCACATCCAGTACCTCTTATGGATATTTGGGTAGACTGCCTTCCATGGTTCAGAGAAAGGAAAGAGGATAATCCTTCAAATCACCTCATCAGATTTCATCAATCCATGTCTCAGTTAAATATACATAAGGAAGATGTGCTCATGAAGATGTTTTTCTATTCATTGGAGGGTGATGCACGTAAGTGGTATTTCTCATTACCTCCTTCTAGTATTTCATCTTTGAAAGAATTTCACATAATATTCCATGAGCATTGAAACATGTCTTTTTCTCAAGAACTTCTTTTTGAACATTGTTGTGAGGAGTTTCATTCAGATATTCAACATGTTGTTTCTTCTGGTAGTGAGGATGAAAGTGGATATATTAATGAAGATACAGACATGGATGGAGTTATTTTTATCACTACTTCCCAAGAAGAATATCTACCAGATAATATTGATGATTGCATTACTGAGGATGCTTTAGATGAACCTGTTGATTCAAATCTAGATGAGTAGAATGATAATGATAAGGAAAGAGGAGAGGTTGTTTTAGATCTGTTTCAAATCCATACTGTTGATAATTCTATACAAAAAGCTTCATCTTTGCCATTAGGATTCTATCCCGATGTTCCCATATGTAATGAATATGATAAAGGGGAGCAGAAAGGATTAGATCAGAAATTGATGATGCCTTTTTCTCTGTCAATTGTTGAGCAACCAACTTTGTACATGTTTAAAGATCTAGTTGCAGCCTTGATGGAATCATATATTTCAGATCAATTGAAAATTTCATACTTCATTATCTCACCATCACTCCTGGGTGAGTATTCTTTCATGAAGATTTTTTTTTATCACTACTAATATGTTTTAGACATTGTCTAATGATCAGTGATAGAGACACGATCATCTCAGTTTTGAAATTTCGTGAATGGTTACTGTGGAAGTTCGCCTTTACTTGGCCAAATTTCAGATTTGGTTAGAAGTAGGGTAGTGTAGAAGAATAATCTCGCCATACAAGCAAGTATATTCTTTCCAGTTTGTGGGTTTGCAGCAGTACAAGACTCCATCACCCAATGGGCTAGGCATTATAGAGTCCAAGATTTATATTTTTGGATAATTTGATGAATAAGAAGAAGTGAATATCAAATCTTGAAGGTTTTCAGGGGATCATTTGCATAGGTCAGAGGACTCCATAGCCCAATGGTAAAGGCACACAGCCTGCTAGGTTCTTTGAGCCTCGCGGGGAGGTCTCCATCCCAGTTGGAGCTAGATGTTAGTGCTCAAAATGTACTAGTAAAGTTTTAGTGTCTTCATCAATTCATGCTTGATTTTCCAAAATATCCAGATCTTTTGGTAATTTTCATAACCTTCATATTTCCCATCAAGCCTTGACCATCTTTAATTGATCACTTTTTCCCATAAACCCTGGTATTTTCCCTCTTGACCTGCAATATAAAAAACAATAAATTGTTGTTTTTCCCAAGATAACACAATTCACCAAAGCCACGCAACATACAAAGTTAATCGCAAGTGCCAAGCTTGTCTCTCACTATGTCTCATCAAATATGGCATGTATGCACTGGCACATATAAACACAGAAATTCACATCCTCCCGGAGAATGTGAGATATTGTCCCCATTGGCATATAAAAATAAAATGCAGGGTTTTCCAGGTCATGGCAGGTATCAAAGGGTTTGATCATCAAGTATTCAGGTGTTGAATACACCAGTATGAACATGGGCAACACACTGTTCGAGTTTCCAAGTATCAATCCAAATGCCTGAAAATATTATCTACTGGCATTTTGGGGATTGCAAATCATAGAACGTAATCTCAATCCTTTAGAGAATTGATGGTTAGAAGATTGTTTAATATAGGAAAGATGTGCACGGTGCATCGACTCTCAAGCAATCGAGTTGGCCAATGAGTAACATCAAAACAATTCTCTCCTCGAGTTCCAGCTGGAAGTTATAATGTTGAACAGGATATACTACAGCTTCCTTTATTGTCAAATTGAAGGAACAAACTAGGTACGCAATTTGTTATTGACCGGTTTTGGAACCAATTTGAATTAGGGTTTTTGTTCTATGAGATAGACATGGTAGTATTTACTAAGATTTGGAAGTCTTCATGAACCAAGCAGTCGTTCATTTGAAACATTGAGTTCCATTATCGCCAGGGGCTTAGCTTTTATGTGTGGACGAGCAGTTCAAAAGGAGATCAAATTTACTGGTTAAGCGATGGTTTCTTTGGATGAGGTTTTGTGTGATCTCGATAGGAAAGATAGAGGAATATTTATGTTCAAACTGATTCCTTGATGATGATATCTCAAAGCAACAATATCATTGTGATTATTGTGGCATATGCAAGGTAGGAAGTCGGGATATCATACAGTAGAAAATATTTTTCAGATCTACTAGCTTTTTTTTTATTACTATTGTTAAATGCACCAAAGAGATTGACGAACCTGAGCTTGAAGTTCAGTCAATATTCTATCAAGTATTGAGGAAAAGTTTCCAAGTCATGAATTAAGCATGCTCCACATGTCCAAGCTTTTACAGGTTCCAGGTCATGGCAGAGGATCTTCAGTTTCATTGGTGAGTAATCATGGAGGTGTTGCAGCTGGTATTTCATGAGAACTTGCATTATCACTGGCTTCCCAGACAGTTTTGGGAGATGTGGATATGGTGATAGATACAAAGAAAAACCCTGACCAACTTAAATATAAAGTGGCATCTCCAGTTGGCATTACCATAGGTGGAATTCACGAGTTGGAGAAAGGCATACTCTTTTGTTTCCAATTGCAATCCCTGAAGAGTGAAGTTGTTTCAGGCATGCACTATTGGATCTTTGTTTCCAGGCATGAAATCATCAATCAATCTCAACAGGTTTCTAATTTGAAGGCATTAGTTCTAGATTTGAAGGAAGGAAATCAGACAGATCTAGGATTTCCAGGCAGACAATTATCATGTTCAGATTTGATGGTACAAATTAAACCTTCTATCATATCTTCTAGAAAACAAATTGGTTTGAGATTAAAGGCAAAAGATCCAGCATTTTCAGAAGGTAGATGAGGTGGCAGTCAAAAGATATTATTTCCAGATTTCCTGTAGTTAATTCGAGAGATTTTAATTTTAGTTTGTAGTTAGTTTTTATTTTCCAAATAAATAGAAACAACTGAAGTTTGTAAGAGGATATAAATTGAATGATTCTCAAGGGGGAAAAGGGAGCAGTCTCGAGGACTGAGGTTCAAGTTTGAATTCTCATATGTACTCATTTTATTTAGACCTTTTTTAATATATCATGGAATGATAAGTTTCCGACATTGGATATTGTTCGGTCATTCTTATTACCTTTCATTTATGTTCTTGTGAGTTTGAGTTATTGTTCATTTCAATGTTTATTATGTGATTGATAATTGTCTTATTATCTCTGCATAAATAAACAAAGAGTCACAAGTCTTGCTAGTTATATCTGACCTATCACATGTATGGTTTATAGATGTGGTATTGTTGGTATAATTAGTGTCCTTCATTCATTTCAGTTACAACTTTTTGAGAAGTACCCTTTTGGTGGCCTTGTCTTTTCTTGATTTATCCATATATATATATTGAATTGAATATTAAGTGTGTGAGGTATTCACTTTGATCCATTTTATAAATTCATTATTGAGTCATTGATTAAGTGACTAGGATCTTTCGAATCATAGCCTAGAAAGACTCCTGGAGTGATAAAATTACCCACGATGGCATCTCCAAAGGTTGGCTCACCAAGCTAAATCGCATGAAAAACACATAGCAATATCAGGTCATCGCAAGAAATCGTAGAGGCAGACCAAGAAATGACAGAGAGAGAGGGAATCATCGATGTTGACAGAATTACCTCACCACAGGTCGAACCAGTGAGAGTCACACTGGTCGAGGAAGAAGAACAAACCCCAACGATAGTGGGATGGATATTGACTCACACGCCAGTGCGCAGGGCCACGAACCAGTTTCCATGGGAAACACACAATAACCTGTGAGGGACGAAGCAACCCACAGAATGAATGGTGGCGACAGTGAGAAGACAAATTCTAAAGGGCTGAGACCACAACCTATGGATGGGTCCACGTAGCAGAAAGAATTAGGTATTGAAGACATCACAGGGCATCCAGAGTCAGGCGAGGAAGAGAGAGAACTAGAGGTTGGGACCTCTAATGAACCGATTAGAAGAAAGGGAAAGAAACCCATCGTGCGGACCCCATGAAAACATATCAACACCTCAATTGTTTTACCATGCATTCCAGAGGGGGTGCATGCCACACCAAATCTAATGCGTTGCATGGAAAGGCTAAGATACACAGAACATGATGTGTCTGACACCAAAAAATTCCTAGAATTTGCACAACAGGTGTACATGGAGAGCCTAGAAACAAGGCCATTTGGAGACCCAATACTGCAGCCAAAGCAATGGGAGGCAGGCCTGGAAAACATAGGGATCCTAAACTTGGTAGAGATTCCCCCCTTCGGTAGGGGAAAAGAGGTGAATAATTACGTCAAGCAGTTGATGGAAGTCCTCCATGGAGGATTTTTATGGTTAGAAGAACCTGTCTCCATCGGCGTAGAGATCATAGAATTCATCACAAGCCTGCCATCAAATGGTGAGAGTCCCACGCAGTACCTAGATGACAAAACCAAAGAAAAGGATCTCGTTGAAGAGATGAAGAAGACATACGGGACAGAAAGAGGCTCGCGTAGAATTATTATCAAGATAATTAGCGACGCAACCACCAGGATGGCCATGAAATTAATGGCATGCAAATGTCACAAGGAAGAGGTCCCTGCAGGGGTTTTCACAGCAGTAGAATAGTGCGCAAATGACACCATTTTCAGTTGGGCCCCATATTTACTGAACTTGTTCTTAGACGATTGCAAGGACACATAGGACTTGCGAACAAAGTTCCACTACTTCTGGTTCTTGATCCTGATAGCCTTAATCGGGTGGAAGGAGCCTCCCTACTCCTATTTTTGCAATAGAGTAGGTCATTGTCGCCCAACGCGGTACACATCAATGGGAAGCACTTTGGACCCCAAGCGAAGAAGTGGCAATGCCAACAACTTTGTTCAGTATCTCAGCGACATCCAGGACAACATAGCCACCACTTGGAGGATAACTCTGGAAGTGGTCACACAATATCAAGGGATATCCAAATTTAGGTCTACACGGCACAACATGTGGATCCAAGCGCATAGGGATCCAGTGAAAGAATGGATGCAACTTTGATTCTACATCAATGAAAAATAAGTTGAGATGGAAATGACAAGCTAGCAGGATGACTGGAGGATCCTAGTCATCGCCAAGGATATGCCCAAGGGAAAATAAGTGGAAGTAGGGTCATCAAAGACACCTGCAGGAGACAGTGTTGTGCCGAATAAACCAACATAGCAGAGAAAGCCCAGTCAAAATCCAGCGCAAAAGACGAAGGGAAATGCTCCAAATAAGGATGCACAGATAGGAAAGAAGTACATTGCCCTAGAACAGGAATAACAAGTAAGGGAGGACACAATGATGGAGTAAACCCCTTCATAAGCCACTCCAAAATAAACAAGGCCACCAAAATGGCCAATTATACATACAGAGGGGTTGTGCAAGAAGGCCAAGGCCCATAAATAGATCCCAGAGTATACTATCACTGAGGATGATGTCGATCTTGTTGCAGAGAAAGTACAGGATCGCGCAGCGGAGGAGTTCGAAGAGGTTGAGAACCAAAGAGGAAGGATACATAATGAGTTGGTTGATATCATGCACGTCTTAGAGAAAATAGAAGAAGCACAAAGGCACAAAAGGGGAATAGAACCAATCCCCCCAGCGACAAAAGCAGAGGAAAGGATCGCATCGAAAGAGGAAGACATCATCCAAACTGTAGCACAGGAAAGTCTGAGCTCCTAGATAACAACAGAGATGATGCATGTTGATGACATCATATCCCATACACCACTCAAATATATAGCACAGGTACAGTTGGTATTGGCGAGAATACCAACAAAGGCATTGTACAAACTGCAAGTCAGTGTCGCGTAGGAAGTGCAATCGCGAGAAACAATAGAGGTGACAGAATTGCAGGTAAAGAAAAATGGAAAGGATGTCCTAGAACTGGTGGACGAGCAGGTGAATCTGGAGACAAAAGAGGAGAAACAATGTGCAGATAATTTAGAGAAGAAGTTGAAGGAAGTCTTCATAAGAATTCCAGACAGCGCACAGGAAGCCATGAGCAATGTGAAAGAATAGATCCAAATCATCGCGTAAGCGCTCGAGGACTACAAGAAGAAGATCAAGGAGCTTAAAGAAAAATTAACCCTAACTACTCCTCCTAAATTTATGGTTGAAAGGGAACAATAGACAACCTTGCAAGTGGAAATGATGGAGAAAGAAGTTGAAAAGGTCACATAATTGTTTGACAGGACCGCATAGCTATGGACGACGTTGGAAGAAGATGATAGGGTCCAACAATTAGACCAACGAGAGGAGGTAATCAGCACTACAATATAGGATTTGAAGCAACGAAAAAAGTCCATGAGCATCACAGAGTGAGTGAAGGGCGCGCAGGAGATGAAGACCCTGCAGGTAGAACTAAAGACGGCATGGAATAACAAACAGGCAAGGCAAGCCCAGTTAGAACCTCTCCAAGGGAAAGAAGCACAAATAATTGTGAAACTGGATAAGGAAAAGACATGAATGGCTCAGGATCATGCTGAGAGCACAAATTCTCTCAAGGAGCATATCACAATGCAGAGGGTAGAAGAGCTCATAGAGAAAGTTGTGGAATCTAGAGAAAAAGGGGAAGAGTTAGAAGGAAAGTTTCATAGCTTGGAAGAATTTGTTCAAGGAGAACGCACCACCTGAGTGGCTCGGTACAAGTCACATTTCAGTGTTGGGGGTCTGTTGGGCGCATGCCTATTTTGAGAAGAAAGGTTATTTTGGGTGCAAGCCTATTTTTGGAGAGGAATAGGTGGCAGGAAAACAACATGCAAGAGGAAAAGCAGCATGCAAGAGGAGAATCAATGTGGCAAGAAGGCATGCAAGCCTAGCCATGATAGGGTTAGGGTTTTTGATAAATATTGTAATGGCTATAAGCCTATAAAATATTAGAACCTAGGAGGTATAGGTTAGGGGTTCAGAAGGATTCAGAGAGTTGATTATGGTTATTATGATTGTAATAAGGTGTTAGAAGAGTTAATTTAGCTAGATTTTGAGGGTTAGGTCACAGGTTGAGGATCCTAGTGTGATCTAGTATGCTTCACAGATGTTCCTTAAGCTCATCAGGATTGTATGATTGAAGATGTAATGTGCGCAATGCCATGTTTTACAACAAACTAAATAAAATACCAGAGAAGCCAAATATTTGTGGGTGTAGCCCAGGAGGGGGTGAACCATAGTAAAGCCTATGTTATATGTGATGTTTATTGAATGCTTACTTCATTTTAATGGTTATATTATGAATGAATGATTAAGTAGATGTATTAGAATGCATGCATGAACCTAAAGATGAATGAATCCTAGAAATACTTGAATGGATAAAAATATTAATGCATGAAGCATATAGGATACACCCCTATATCCCCACTCACTCCTATACTACAAGAACTTGAGCATTGCAGTCACCCATAAATCTATCTCGAGTGAGACTGCATAGTGCACTCTATGCACATCGTTGCCTTCTGGTTTACCAGGAGGGCCAATAGTTTTAGAGGGTTTTGTTGGAAACATGTTGAGATCCGAACCTGGGTCAGCCCAAGACGTGAAAGAGAGATTTAACCAACAATTTCAATAATATTTTTAAGGAACCTCATAGAGAAAATATTGTTGACATAATTTAAATGGCAATTTTTTCCTAGTTTTGTAAATCAAGATAATCTTCCACATCTATCAATTGGAAACTTCCATTGTTACACATTATTTTGGTCATCCCTGTGATCAACTGACGATATGTGTATGACTCGCTTCTATGTTCCCTGAAGATACTAAATGAGACTTTCTCCATCATGAGAAATTGAATTATCTTTCTTTTCTTAAAAACTATATCAAAGGAGATCGTCGCACCCTGCTAAATAATTGGGGTGCGATGATGCTTGATCGTCGCATGTTGCATAAAAATTGGACATCGGTGTCGCCATAGGCTTCTTGGGAATAGGGTGCGATGATGCTCAAACAAGAGAAAAAGATGAAATTTATGAAAGTTCTAGAAGATGAGGTGGCCTCCAATCGATTTGGATCTTACTCGCTTCTCAAATTTAGTGGGATCATCCTAATCTCTTCATCCATACCTCTTTCACCCTATATAAAGAGGGATATTTCATGGGAAAGGCTAGGATGTCTTATGCATGAAGAATTATGTTGAATACTGTACTTTTTATAGCTTTTCTTTAGCTTTCCAAGTCAGGTTATGAATACTCTTCATCAAAAGAATTGGAGCAAAGGTGTATGTGTTAAAGAAAAGGGCCATTGGAAGGGACCTTACAACATCAAGGCATAGTTTGTAGTCTCCACTTTCATCAATATAATGTGGTAATACATTTCTTCCCCATAAAGGTGTCTCCATTTTTATTGTATAACTCCTTGATCTTATACATAGACTTCATTGGAATATATATATCGTTGTTCTCTCTCTTTGTTGGTTTGTGCTTCTTAAAAAGTTCAACATTCCACAAATCCAAAGATGGAGCAAGGAAGACACTAGCGAGGATCAAACATCGTTTAAATGGTATGTCGTTTGTCCTTCTCTAAACTAGTTTACATTACAATGAAATCTAAGGAGAAGCTTATATTCTGCTCTGTTTTGTTCTAATTTCATGTTAAAGTTAGGGAGATTAGTTTGTGTCCACACTTACCGATTTGTCTGATAACAAAATTGGTGACCATACTGGAGAACGTCCTCTTTTGGATTTTGCTTCCTTTTTTTCTTCTATCTTGCTTGATTTTGGTCAATTTCATTCTCTGAGTCTTTGGGTGATCCATATTGACTCCCTAGTCCTAAAATTTCATTGAAAAATTATGTCCTCTTTTCATTTTTTCCTTATTTTCAGTCATCGTTGCACTCTGCTTGTGAAAACCAGAGCGACGACATCGCACTGTTTTTTTCTTATTGCCTACGACAATCCTTGATTGTCACACTGTTCTCTTTAGCATCCTACGATGATTCCTGTAGAAAATTTTAGAGTGGCAGTCAATTTTCCTCTTTGCCCATATTTTTCATCATTTCTTAGGGTGAATTTTTGGTCCCGTTGAGTGATTATTTGCAGCTTGGTTTGCATCTTTAGCCTGAATTTGATCATTTCTCAAGTATTGAGAGTCTTTTTCATAAGATTTATAGTTTTATATTTCACTTCTTATTGCAAGGGTATAATCTCGAGGCTTCATCCCCGAGTGCTTGCTAGAAAATTTGTTATTGATCTCTTTTGAGTTTTGGATTGTTGTTGATTGGAAAATGATTTTTTATGAGTTTTTCATTTTTGGTTACATTATGAGTTTAGTTTGGGAAATAGTGTTGTGGGTGCATTCATCTTCTTAGACAACTTTTTCTTTTTGAATTAGATCTCTATTTTTATTCGAAAAGAAAAAAATTGAAGTTTGGTCTTCTATTGGTAGTCTTTACAAGAAATTTTTGCATTCAAATATTTGTTTAAAAAGAGAAAATTGGAAATTTTGATATCTTTGATTGTTTGGTATCAAGATCATTCGAAGATTGAAGAAATTGTGTTTTATAACTTGTTGTATTATGGAAAAAGGAAACCATCCTCCTTATGTAATTAGAGTTCATAGAACAAAAAGATTGTATCTCATATCTCTTTGCATATTTTTGGGTCAAGGTCACATACTTCATCAGTTTCATCTCCGCTTCCTTTTTGACTTAAGCAACATCCATCAAAATTCAGCGTAATTTTAAAATATATCTAGTAACTTTTATTTTCTAGAACTCTTATACACCAACATTAGCTAGGGATAGCACTTTGGAATAGGTTGTGAGGAATACTCTCCAAAGAATTAAAACACACAATAGTCTCTCGTGATAGGGATAGTTACATCCACTTGCTACATTTTGTCTTGGGAATCCCTTCTAACACAAGGGTCAATCACGAGGTCGCATTAGTGCCAGAAGACTTACTCACCCTGCTTTGTTGGTCTTAGTGTAGAGATTGTGTGTATTATTGGGGGTCACTTGAGAAGAAAATCCTATGCGGACCTTTTCGAGGCAATTTCAAGCTTAGATACGTTGCCCTTGTGCATGGATCAGACTGTCGACTACTTCCCTAGGCATCATTTTTGTAATTGGTAACCTTAGTAATATATCACTTTAGACTCTTTACAGGAGGTGACCGTGGAGGGGAAATTCTTCACGGTACCTACAATCGACATTGGCCAAACTCACTCGGGATCCTTGAAGGGTATACCTACGATTATGTGTGGGAGATTGCACCAGGGTGTAAGTTCGTTAAGCAGGTCATCAACGTAACTTTTCCACCCGCTTTATCCCAACTCCTTCTTGTATTGATTTCGCGATGTTGGATTTCATCACCAACTAGTGATTTCAAAATAAGAAGGTTTGTTTGCGTGCTTGTTATCTAGATTTTATTAGTGAAGTGTTGTTTGTTTCGCTAGTTGGCCATGGATTTCTTTCATTCTTTATTCGATATGGCCAGCAATGACCCTCTCCATCATGTAGGATGCAAGGGTTACCTCTGGAAGAGCCGAAAGAATATGCTCCTGTTGGCCCTTGGACCAAGTTTTGGGAGATTCCTTGTCATGTTGATCTATTTTGGGACTTCGACAACCTGTCGAAGGAGGAGCGAAAGATGAAGCGAAGATCACGAGATCTCGGCCCCTATTTGGTTTTTTGGGATTATGTAATGGGATTGGGATGTTGGCCCATGGGTTTACCCATGTTTAGGCTTATTTTGTAATATATAAATAGACGCCTAGGCTAGATAGAAGTGTGGTGCATCTATGTGATGTGAATGTATGCTAGTAAGTGCAAGTAGATTCTGTAAGTGCTTTGTGCATGACTATAAGAGACTTGCAGAGCTAAGTGTAGGTCCTTGTAGCAGATTGTGGAAGGATTAGTGCTGTAACGCAAGGAAGAAGGATCTAGCGAGTTGCACATATCTATATCCTATGCGGAGTAGGGTTTTGAGGCTTTGTGCTTGTAACCGATTGACTGAAGACAATAAAGAAGAAGAGTTGGTGGATGTACCCCCAGCGTGGGGGTGAACCACGTAAACACTGTGTTATGTTGCTTTGTGCTTTGTCTTGATGTGTTCACATGTTATTTGTTAAGTGCTTTGATGTATTTAGATAGATCTACTTATGCTTTGTGCTTATTATACGTGAGAATGTTAGATCTGATCTATATGGCTATGCTTAGTGCTTGATCTTCTCGATCTAATCTATTTACTTATGCTAAGTGCTTAAATACATTAGATTAGTGTGAATGTTGTGAAGCTTTGTTTTATCAACGAAGTGGATATTGATTTCATATTGAGGAACTGACGATGCTAAGTGCTTTATTAAGTATTATAATCATAGATCTGTGTCCCAACTAATGTTGCAGACCCCTGAGTCTTGCAACTAGCCCTGCCTCTACCTCGGGTGAGACTTCATCTACTCCACAGGTGTTGCTGAAAGGGCCGGTAGTTAGGGCTTTGTTGGTGCATTGTTATAGTGTTGAACCCTAGGTCTGTCCCTGTGCCAACAGATGGTTCTGTTGCCAGGACCTGAAACTATGATTGCTGGGAACTAAGAAAGAAGAATCTCTGTGCAAAGATTCGACCCAAGATTGTGAAATCTTTGTGCGTAGATTTATGCCCTAGTGCGCAGTATCCTACTCAATTTATAAAGATCCGTGCTAAATAAAGAAGCCCGATCTTAAGAAAGGAGGTCAGATCTGAAGGAAAGAAGAAAGATTTGAAAGCTTTGTGCTCTAAGAAAGGCAAGAGTGAGAATTTCTGATTAAAAGAGGTAAGATTCCAAAGCTCTATGCTCTGATAAAAGGTAAGAATAGTTAAAAGTTTTAGATCTAGAAGATTTGTGCTCTTTAGAAGTAAGATAAGTGGAAATTTTTGTTTCTAAAGTATGGATCTAGGTATGTTTGATAGGTGTCGTCCTAGCTTGAAAACTAAGGTATTAATAGATGAAAGAAGGCTTGATATGAGTAGATCTAATAAGAATAGTGAAAGATATGTTATACCTATGCATAGAAGGAATGTTTGGACTAACAAATGGATGCAATATCATAGAAATAATTTTTTGCAGGTTAGCTACCATGATCCTAGTGCGCAGTACCAGAAATGCTAGGGATCATTTAAAAGAAATAGAGGATTAACCCTCTATTATAGTTGCAGAAGACCGAGACATCTTGCTAAGGAATGCCCTGGGAAAAGACCTGGTTGTCTTTGTTGTAAAGTTATTGACCATGAAGTGTTGGATTTCCCTAGAATGATTGCTAAGCTGGAATAAATGAATCTGAATAAAGAAAACCCTAAGATAGATCCAGAAATGGAAAAACCCTAGAAAGAATCAAAGAAAGTATTGTTACAGATGAAAGAAACCCTGAATGACCATCGACATGTCAGCTTATCAGAGATATTCAAGGAAAAAGAATGCATTAAAGTAAGAATAGGAGACTTCGACATTGACTGTATTCTGGATGAAGAAACACAGGTGAATATCATGAAAAAAAGAACTTGGGAAGCCATAGGGAAGCCTGCTATGATCCCTTCATTAAAAGGAATAAGACTATTCAGAGAAAAGTTGATAAACCTATGTGGGAAGCTCGCTCACATACCTATGAATGCTAATGGAACTTTGACAAAAGAAGATTTTGAGATTATTAAATTTATTGAAGACAACGCCCCATTTACTGTAACACACCCACTATCATAATAAAGAAAAAAATTTGGGTTAATCTCCCATATATGAGAAATCTCCACAAACCTGCATTAGCGAAATGCCAATCCCTGGTTCTATATCGGGATTCGGGGTTCCTTCTATCGGGGTTTTGACACCCACGATGTCTTGGCAACTTCAATAACCGATCTCCGATCTCTGATTCACTCCTTGGTTGCCTCAACCCCACTTGGCTAAGCCTTTGATCCACACGACCGGTTCCTATATGACCATACTACAGCTTCTCGTCGGGGTTCGGAGTTTGCGGTGCCGAGGTGCACATGTACCCGGAACTCCCGATCCTCCGATCCCCGATGTGCTCCTAGCGTATTGGATTCCCGAGCTAAGTCCTGGTCAATACGACCACAACGTTCACAAGACCACAGTCTTAATTCTTGTCGGGGTTTGGCACCTTTCAATGTCATGGCGCACAAGTCCCCTGGACTCTCGACGCGCCTTTACACTGGCTAGCCCCCTTTTCTATACCATGGTCCATGTGACCACTTACCATATGACTGTAGCCGTATAACCTTCCATCCGGGTTTCGGCATTTGCGATGACACAAAACACATATACCCGGGGCTCGCGATATCCCGATTCTCGATTCTCTCCGGATGCTCGACACGTGTCCCTTGGATCAATGGCTTATGATGGTGTCGGAAATTCGCATATCGCGGTTTCGTAATGCAAGGGTTTCATGTCCTTGAAATCCCCGATATGCCGGACCCTGACTCTCTGGGATCTCTCGCCATGCGTCCTCGCTGATGGACGGTGTTGATCCTGTCGGGAAATTGCGGATCGCGATTTCCTGTTGCGAACATTCCATGTCCTCGGAAACTCCGATCTTCCAATGCGTCAAACTCCGATAGCGCCTTGATCTCCGACACCTGTCCCTTAGATGGACGACTAAGATCTTGTCGGTAAATCGCGGATCGCGATTCTGGGTGGCAAGAGTTCTATGTATTCGAAAACCCCGATATGACGAACTCCGACTCTCTGGGATCCTCTGCCACGTGTCCCTGGTGTTTGGATGGCTCAGATCCTATCGGGAATTCGTGAATCACGACTTCCTATTGCAACGGTTCTACACTCCTAAATTCTTCGATGGGTGAAATCTCGACGACTCCCCAGAACGCTGACATGTGTCCTGCCGAGATCAACGATTAGGATCTGTTCTCGGGATTTCGAGAACCACAAGGCCTCGATTCTCAGACTCAACAAAACCCCGAGGACCCTGTTGTCCCGATGACTTATCTGGGATGTTGACACGTGTCCTTCCAAGATCAACGGCTAGGACTCTTCCTCTGCACACTTGAGTTTAACTCCGACGCATCTTCTCGAGATCTGACGGTTGTCGGGACTATGATCTAAGATCCAACGGTTTAGATCATTTCCTCGCATGCCTACCCCTGCACTTAACCCCTGCGCAGCTTCTCCAGATGTCCTAAGACCACAATGTCCTAAGACCTGCGTCTCTCCGTCTGCCAGTGCCCAGGAGCGAAGGTTACAATCCCCTCCTCTCTGCGGTCACTCACTCTGCATAGAACTGCCAGAGTTCCCCTCGCGTCCGCCCCCTTCAATCGCTTCTGGCATACGCCTTATCCTCTCGTGAGGTTGCGTGTGGCATGATTACCCTCGCGCTGGTCAGTCATGATGGCTCTACGGATAGGCGGTTCACCTCCTTATCCCTCATCAAGCCATCAACCTACCAGCCTGCAAGGCATTTATTTCAGGGCTAGCGAGCCGCTTTTGGTTCTCCGGGCCAGTGGAGTCCCAATACGGTATTTTTAAATTCTTGGTGGAAGTTAATGCCCCTTTTCCAGGTGCCCTCCACCACCATCGTGGTCTCTTTTCCGCACATCCCCTCTCAACAGTTCTGCAATAAATTCAAACTATCATTTACATTCATTGACCTCTTCCTGCAGGTCCATTTACAACACATATTCATACTTAT
>ML779687.1:1257792-1269124 GCA_009831015.1 Picea engelmannii | reverse complement strand
GAAAATAGATGAAAAATGAGCATTTAAAAAAATAATGTGGAAACATTGGGGATCGAAAAATTGAAAATATCAAAAATCATCTAAAAACGGAGAGGGGGTGCTACCGGTAGCACCATTTTTAAAAACAAGGTAAAAAATTGGACTCCCCAAAAAATGAGAACTCTGGAGAGTTCTCATTAAGTTGGTAACTATGTTTAAAGTAGGAATGATCCCAAACCAACCTATGTTGTCACATACACCTGTGACTTTCATTTCTTACACAGTACCTTTAGATCATTTTACTGGCATGACAAGTAATGTTGTTACAGTTTCAGACTCTTTTTTAGTTGGTACTCATACAATCCTTCCTATCTAGCTCACTAGCTCTACCACGGTCCCATAAGTTACACATGTTTATGTCGGAAGTACGGTAACAACTCAAGCTCCTATCAGAACGCCACTTCCACTTAGATAAAATCCATCACTTCCACCTGGGTATAATGTTCTCAATAGTTCTATTGCTAATCCTACCCAGGGTCCATCTAGAGATCCTAATATTTTTGTTCCACCTGGGTATAATTCTACTAGCGGTTTTGTTCCCACACCGAACCAGGTTCTATCTGGAGGGCCTAGCATTCCTCTACCACCTAGAGGATATAATCATCCTGGCCTAAGTAACTCCAATAAACTTGGAGGCACAAGTTATTTTGTCACTTCTGGTTTTCAACTTCCTGTTGGAGGTCAACCTCAAGTTGGGGGTCATGACCCAGTTTACGGGCATTATACACCTGTATTACAAATTCAACCTTGGAATTTTCCTTTCCAAGGAAATCAACAACTGCCTGGGGGAAAAAATCCTCAATTAAATTCTTTTGTACCCCATCATCTCGGGCAACCATATCCAGGCTCTGTAAATCCTACCTAGGGTCAAGATTTTCAGTCTATTGCTCCTTTCCAAGCTAGCAAACCCAATCAACCAACACATGTTGGCTACTTGACTCAAAACCCTCCACAACCGAATTTGACAGACCCTCTAAATATCTACAGACTTCTTATGGTCCTACTAGTATACCTATGGGATTTCCTCCTCAAAATTACCTGTTTCCTCGAGTGAACAGACAGTTACCGTTTCTAGCTACTTTGGATTTACCGTATTTATCTAGGATTTTGAATGATCCTATTTTTCATTCTCCTTATTGGCCAGTCATACATGACAAAATACCCTCAGACCTTCCTAAGTTTGGCAGTCGATCATGAGAAGACCCAAACAATCATGTCATGACATTTCATCTTTGGTGTTCATCCAAATCCTTGATGGATGACTCCATTTGATTACATATTTTCCAATGCACTCTTACAGGTTCGGCAACCAAATGGTATATTGAATTTCCACGAGGATTCTTCAATGACTTTAACACCTTAGCTATGTATTTCTTGAAACATTACCAATTACTGATACGATATGAGACAGGAACCAAAATTTTGATTTCATTTAAACAACCCTCTTCCACTCACATTTCAGATCATATTCATGAGTGGAGGAGGAAAAGGTGATTAATAAAATTTCCCATTCCTAACCAATTATTGGCTGAGTGGTTTACGAAATCACTCATCAGTCCTATAGCCTATGATGTTTCCATGGGCGGTGTCGTCACTGAAGAGCAGGTGATTAGTCATGCTCAATACTTGGATCTCGTTTATTCACAAACGAGCATGTTATATGACTTGATCCCTGATGCTCCTCGCCCGTCTACAAGTCCAACCCCAATACATCTAGTAGTTTCTCATGTTTTTTATGGTGTGATTGGCACTTTTCATGTTGAGACTCAGTCCAAACAAACCAGTCATTCCAATCCCAAATATACTACTGCTAATGTACAAAATGCTAATCCTCCAACTCCCTCTCCCGGTAAAACCTACGAGGTCAATACGGTTCAGTCTACACCTACTGGTAAAAATAAAAATAAAAAGAAATGGAAGGGTAAGAATAAAGAGGATAAAAATAATAATCAACAATCCGATAAACCTAAGACTCAGCTTTCTTATGATAAAGAAAAGTGAAAACCTTGTTATCCTTGTCTTATCTGTGGTAAGGACCTTTATACGAAAGATTGTCCAAGACGTGTTGAGGTTACTAAGTTCCTGCAAGGGACTGGGACACCTCCTACACCTGTCATTTTTCCACAACCTTTTCCTTCTCAACAAAAGGCCCAATTGGTTATTCATGACCAACCTTCTCTCTCTACCACATATTTTGCACTTATGTGTACTGGTGACTCCAAGAAGAACATAGTTGCATTCGCTACTCGGACCAAAGATTATTCTCCTTCTAAAGAGAAAGTTGATGATTCACCTCCCCCATTGGTTCAACCTCCTCCATCGAATTCACCTCCTAATGGTCCTCTTCATCTCAAATGACCTAGTCTAGATACAGTTCTTCGCCTACCTCTTAAGGGCATCGTTCGTAAGTCATCATTTAACCCCCATGCACGTGCCGCTCAAAACTACATTATTGTAGAAGATCTTGCACAGACAGGTTTTGCGATGTTGACTCTCGAAGGCCTTCAAATTTTTCATACTCAACAGAAGGCACTATTAAAGGCTATTGGTGGAATCAATCCTACCAATACGAATTTGATAATATTTGACTTGGAAGATCACATTCCAAAGCTCCCTCATCAATTAGCGTTTCAAATACAATTCATTGTGGAAAATAAGAATATTTGTCAAATAGTTGTTAATGAAGGAGATTCGACTTGCATCATGTCCATCACTTACTTGAAAGACATTGGCTCCCTACCCTTACCAAGTCACACAATATGTTAAAAGATTTTAATGGTACAGGGTTTAAACCTTTTGGTGTTCTTCCTTCGTTATCTATTGCATTAGAAGCAAAAGCGGTTACAGTTGAGGTTGAGGTGTTTGATGCCCCTTGTTGGCAGCAAGCTGAAGTGGAAAGAAGGATGGTCATGGGGAAAGAAAGCTTGCAGAAATGGAAGTAACAGCTGGAGGAAAAAACAACACACGCACATGCAAGAAAGCGTGCACAGGGAAAGCGACAACTGGAAGGAAGAACAACAAACACGTATGGGAGGAAGATGTAACGTCGGTAGGGTTAGGGTTTTTGTAATACATTGTAAATGGATGAAGAGCCCGATAGATATAAATATAGATACGTAGGGATAATAGAAGGTTCCAGTTTTTGTTGTGTAAGGTTGTTGGTTCCCGACTAGTTCCTTTTTGTATTGTTTATACTGGTTATGTACGAGTCGATGTGATATGTAATATTGTTGTGAACTATTTTGTAAGTTGTTGAGATAGAACAGAGGAGAGTAGGAAGATTTGAGGATTAGATCGCAGGCTATGGAGCCTGGTGCGATCTAGTTCGCCTCACATAGATCTTACCCATCTGAGGACTACCATAATAAAAGAGCCAAGAGCCAAATATTTGTGGAGGGAGCCTAGGAGGGTGGTGAACCATGGTAATATGTGTGTAATATGATGAATGCATGCATGTCTTTATCCCTTGTTCAATAGTTATTTGTTGTTTTTAATGAATGAATGAGTTATTATATTGCATGTTTAAATGTTGTTGCGATAATGAGGGAATAGCCATGGAAGTTGTCGTATAGTTGAGAATAATAGTAGGTTTCAATTACAAGTTATAATAAATGGTTCGAAATATGGTTCCCTTATCTCACGCTCAATCCTAGGCTGTAAACACATGAGTCTTACAACCACCCATTAAAGATATCTCGAGTGAGACTATGCAGCATATTTTGTGTGTCGTGTTGCCTTCTGGTTCACCAAGAGGGCCGATAGTTTTAGAGGGTTTGTTGGAAACCTGAAAAGACATGAACCCTGGGTCAATAACTCAAATGGTCAAGAAAGAAGAATAAGTAGGAGAAATAAACCAAAAAATGGTTCTGTTGTCATGTTGGTAGGAACCAGAGAGGACTAAGTAGGTGAGATAGACTGGGTGAGAAGAGAACAAAGAAAAGAAGAGAGAAATGAGCCACTAGAAGGGAATGTTGAGACCGTGGAACCCCAAAAAAGTAGAAATCGAGGGTTGGTTGAGAACCACAGAGCTAGAGTTTGCAAAGAAAGACAATATAAACCCTAGAATCACACCTCGAAAATATCTGGACAAATACGTGTTTATTGATTTAGACTGTTGGCCCTTGACCAAGTTTTGGGAGATCCTTGGTCAAGTTTGACCTATTTTGGGAATTTGACAGCCTATCAAAGATGGAGCACAAGACGAAGCAGAGATCGCGAGATCTCGGCCCCTTTTTGGGTCCTTTTTAGGATTTGGGAATATGTAACGGGTATGGGATGTCAACCCATGGGTTTACCTATGTTTAGGCCTATTTTGTATAAATAGAAGGCTAAGAAATGTGAGAAGTAGTTGTGCAAGTTGTATAAGTGCTAAGAGTTGGATCTGTGTGATCAAGAATTGTAAGGCTTCATGCATACTGTGTGAGACTTGCAGAGCTAAGTGCAAGTCATTATAAGAGACTGTGAAGGGATTTGTGCTGCAACTCAAGGAAGGAGGATCTAGAGAGCTGTGTAGATATCCTGTCCTATGTGAAGTAAGGTTTTTGTGTCTTTGTTCATGTAGATCACTAATTGAAGCTAATAAATAAGAAGATTTGGTGGACGTAGCCCCAGGGTGGGGGTGAACCACGTAAATATTGTGTTATTCTGCTCTATGCGATGTTCTAATGTGTTTATGTGTTATTTGCTAAGTGATTTGATATATATAGATAGATATGTTTATGCTTTATGCTTATGATGAATCTGGATGCTAGATCTGACATCTGTGAACTTTCTTAGTGCTTGAATCTGCTAGATTTGATCTAATTTATTATGTTAAGTGATTATATACATTAGATTAGGGTGAATGTTGTGATGCTATGTTTTCTCTATGGAGTAGATATTGGTTAGATAATGATGAACTAACGGTGCTAAGTGCTCTATTAAATATTATAATCACAAATCTGTGTCCCAACTAAGGTTGTAGACACCTGAGTCCTGCAACCCCCCCTGCCTCTACCTCGGGTGAGACTTCATCTACTTCGCAAGTGTTGCCGAAAGGGTCGGTAGTTAGGGTTTTTTTGGTGTGAGGTTGTAGCATTGAACCATGGGTTTTCACCTGTGCCAACGAATGGTTATGTTGTCGGGACCTGAAATTGTGATTGCTTGGAACTGAGGAAGAAGAATCTATGTGCGTAGATATGTTGTTCTAGTGCGCAGTACTCTACTAATTTGGCAAGCTCTGTGCTAAGGAAAAGAAGTTTGATCTGAAGAAAATAGGTAAGATCCAAAATCTTTGTGCTCTAAGAAAGGTGAAAGTGAGAATTCTTGATTAAAAGAGGTAAGATTTGGAAGCTCTATGCTTTGATAAAGGTAAGAATATTGAAAAATTCTATATCTGAAATATTTGTGCTCTGTAGAAGTAAGATAAGTTGAAATTTTTGTTTCAACAATATGGATCTATGTATGTTTGATAGATTCTATCCTAGCTTGAAAACTAGGGTATTAATAGATGAAAGAAGATTTGATATGAGTAGATCTGATAAGAATAGTGAAAAATATGTTATACCTATTCATAGAAAGAAGGTTTGGACTAATAAGTCTATGCAGGATCCTAGAAATATTTTTTTTCAAGGTAGCTACCATGATCCTAGTGCACAGTACAGGAAAGGTTGGGGATCATTTAAAAGAAAGAGAGGATTAACCCTCTATTACAGTTGCAGAAGACCGAGACATCTCGCTAAGGAATTCCCTTGGAGAAAACCCAGTTGTCTTTGTTGTAAAGATATGGACCATGAAGTATTGGATTGTCCTAGAATGATTGCTAATCTTGAAGAAATGAATATGAATCAAGAAAACCCTAAGGCAGATCCAGAAACTAAGATTATGGCAGAATCACAGAAAGAATCACAGAAAGAATCATAGAAAGTATTGCTACAGATGAAAGAAAACCTGAATGACCACCGACATGTCAGATTATCAGAGGTCTTCAAATAAAAAGAATGCCTTGAAGAAAGAATAGGAGACTTCAACATTTACTGTGTTCTAGATGAGGAAACACAGGTGAATATCATGACAGAGAGAACTTGGGAAGCTATAGGGAAGCCTACTATGATTCCCTCATTAGGAGGAATAGGAGTATTCAAATGAAAGCTGATAAACCTATGTGGAAAGCTCACCCAAATACCTATGAATGCCAATGGAACTTCGACAGAAGAATTTTTTGAGATCATTAAATTTATTGAGACCAGTGTCCCATTTACCATGCTACTAGGAAAACCTTGGATTGAAAGAGATTAGGCCAAAAGGCAAGAAGAAGAAGAAGTCTTAGAACAACAGAAGCAAGAGTTAAAAGAATTCATTACTAGAAGGATTGCACACTTGATTGAAGAACATAAGAACATATCAAATCTATTTAACACCAAAGACCCGGATGTCGAAGTTGCAAGAACACTAGAAGACCCACAAAAGAGTGAAGTACCTATTCCAGATAAAGAAGAAGGATCACCCTTGAATCTTAGGAAAGAATCTCAACAACGTGAAGTGACTATGGAAAAAGAAGGTAAGAATCAGAATAGAAACGGGCATACCGAGATGAAGCTCACTGGGAAGAAGGCTAGAAAGATAAGTAAAAAGAGAGCTAAGATCGGCAGGTTGCAAAAGTTTCCAAAGGAAACCTCACCGAAGGAAAATTTGCAAAATTGGAGCTTCGTCGGGATATCATAACAGCGACACATGGCACTTCGCCATGGCGAAGCAATATATTCATTAGGGACATTATAACTGTTAGACCAATGCTTCGAACGGGTATAAAGGAATTTATGGATAGACAAATTGCCATATGCCCATTGGGACCATGCCATAACAGATAGAACAAAGTTAATGAAGGCTTCATACCCGTTGTCGAGTTACCTATTTATCCCATTTTTCCATGCACCGAGAACACTTTTTCTAACTGAGAGTTTGAGCCCACAAACTAAGTTGATTTTTCCCAATGATCATCGCACTCTTACTATCTATTCTATTGTAGTATCTAAGTTACTCCCCGAACCCAAGATTGTTAACCCTGAGTGTGTATGTCGGACGAGTTGAGCGTTGTAGAGAAAGTTGTTGAAGAAATTTTGATCGACCTCGTGACTGAAAGATTCATGTTGATGTCTACATGTGTACAAGCATCATCGACGAGAGGAATACCAACCTCTCCATCCATTTCTCGTGGAGCCAGACCATCCCGACCATCAGATGAAAAGTGAACTAAGCACAAGGATGATCTAGCAAATTCCAAATTGATCCCGACCATATTACCTACCTATATACCACCTCTGAGCATAGAAATAAATCGAGACAGTGTGCCTAGAGCTTTTGAATACACCTTGGTTACGGCGTACCTCCTGAAGGGGATATGTGCAGTTCAAGAAGACCAATATAAGATTGCAACATTGAAGTTTAGTGACTTCAACCTCAGAGATCGAAAAGTCTATAACATGCTCGCCCCACATAAGTACTTCACCAGAACTAAGGGGAAGAATTCAAAGATCACCCCTCAACAATGGACCCATAACCTCGCACAGTCCACCCTAGCTGAACTTCATGAAGATTCCCCACTTTGGAATACACGAGGAGGTGAATGCATGTGTCAAGCTACTACTTTCTTGTTACCATGTCAACTATTTGTGGCTAAAACATTGTATAACAGTTGATCCAATGTTGATCAATTGGATCACAGGGTTGAGTATGCAAGGACCGGATCCACAAGAGTTTTACCACAGAAAAACCATGGATTGCGCTCTAGCACAGAAGATAAAGGACACTTATGGCGATGTCGAGAAGGGCACGTGAGGCTACAAGGTAGCTTCTATCCAGAGTGGCATAGTGCACCTTGCCTGTTAGTTGATTGCAGGGAAGTTAGTACGAAAGAACCAACCTACCCAAGTCATCGGTTTTGTAGTTGACCTCGCAGGGAAGTGCGCAGAAGGCCTTCAGATGAACTGGGAGAAGTACCTGGTGAACTAGTTGGAACTTGGCTGCAGAGAAGCACAAGATCAAGGATATGAATTTCATTTCAGCTGGCTCTTGATAGTTATAGATTTTATTTCCTAGGAGATGCCAAAAGGTATGACCTTCCCAGACATCGAGTCATTTGAACCACTGGCCGCAAAGTTCGATACACGGTGGTATTCAAGCGCCATGAATAAACAGTGGCAGTCAAATGTTTTTTTTCACACCTACTACAATCAGTTGAAGATAGCCATCCAGTCTGAGCCTCGCATGACTCTGAACACTCTACACTGGTTCAGGACTTTGATGAAGTTCAACATAGATCAAAATTTTATTTACATCACAATGCACGCCGACGAACACAAGCAACAATTTCAGTCATACTACAAGCCGACGGAGGAGGACTTGGAAGAGATCACTAAGGATTGGTTGGTAGACCTCCTTATCCCAGCAGACCCTGTGGAGATATCCGACATCGACAGCCCAAAAACTGCACAGGATACACCCAGACCTAGCAGGACAAAGAGGACCAAAGAAGTCCAAGAATTAGACAACGCATCCATGAAACCTGCTTCCATATCACCAGAGCGAGTAGGTGATGGTGAAGAGTTAGATGAAAAATAAGTCGAGTAGAAGCAAGGAGATGAGGTTGATCCCCTGAAGAAGAGAAAAGGTCTGCCTCTGAAACCTCCTCCTGGAAGAAATTGAAGGCCACCATGACCAAGATGCAGACTGTCCTCACCTCCGATGACTTCGATTTCCTCATAGCATCCCTACAAGATGCTTCGCTGGAAATAAAAGAGAAACAAGAAGAAAAGAAAGAGGATATGTATGATCGAATTGAGATTGAACTTTGAGGGGTACAGTAGGCCCTACAGTCCAGCCCCGTAGTCTCCACTGCACTGGGAGAGCCAGAATTGGGAGATGAGCCATCTCAACTCCACCACCTAGCCGATACAGTCAAAGCTTGCCTTTGACGAGCATAGGAAGAAACAGAGCAAGCCACCCAAGATTTGACACAAGTACAAGGAGTAATTGTAGAGAAATGCAGTGCTGCAGAATAGGAAAATCTTTCTCTCCAAGCGAAGTTTGATGAATAAAAAGCACAGCTACAGCAAGAAAAGGAATAGTTTCTCGTGGAGCAACTCAAAGTAAAAGAAGTAGTCAACATATCAATTCTCCCTGTGACAGTCTTAGAAATCAAGGCAGAAGACTGAGTTACATAGCAGGTGAACTAGCTCGCAGAGGCCATTCAACAGCTACAGTAATGCATAGCATATTTGGAGCTACACACTGTACTTGAGACCCCACAAGATGTAGATAACAAAGAGAAGCCACTGCTCAGAGTGTAGTTGAAAGGCTAAAGGCTCTTACCCTGGAATGTAAGCAACTCACTAATCGCAGTGCCCNGAAAAGATACATGCGCAGTTGAATTCCCTGTCAGTTGTGGAAAGAATGAAGCGCTCCCAAGAGAAATGAACTGCATAGCAGTAGATCCATACTATCTAGAGCATAGTTATGGAGGTAACTCAGAAACTCCAACCTGTACAAGATAAGGCCTATCAATTGTTTACAAAGGTAGAAGGCCAAGGAGCAGAGTTAGAGCAGGTTATCACTACAGCTGAACATCGTCTAGAGGGACCTATCAATGATGTAGTCATCCAAGAGTTCATTGAATAGGAGGCCATAGCACAACAGCAAGTCAAAGCATCTCGAGCCAAGCTCGAGGCATTCGAAGAGGAACTAATCAAACCAGAGTGACTCGGGATGAGTCACAGGTGAGTGTTGGGGGCCTGTTGGCCCTTGACCAAGTTTTTGGATATCCTTGGTCAAGTTTGACCTATTTTGTGACTTCACAATCCTGTCGAAGAGGGAGCGCAAGACAAAGCAGAGATCGCGGGATCTCGACCCATTTTTGGGTCTTTTGGGGGATTTGGGAATATGTAACGGGTATGGGATGTCGGCCCATGGGTTTACCCATGTTTAGGCCTATTTTGTATAAATAGAAGGCTAAGAAATGTAAGACATAGTTGTGCAAGTTGGCTAAGTGCTAAGCGTTGGATCTGTGTGATCAAGAATTGTAAGGCTTCGTGCATACTGTGTGAGACTTGCAGAGCTAGGTGCAAGTCATTTTAAGAGACTGTGAAGGGATTTGTGTTGTAACACAAGGAAGGAGGATCTAGCAAGTTGTGAAAATCTCATGTCCTATGCGGAGTAAGGTTTTTGTGGCTATGTGCATGTATATGACTGATTGAAGCTAATAAAGAAGAAGAGTTGGTGGACGTAGCCCCAGGGTGGGGGGTGAACCACGTAAATATTGTGTTATTCTACTCTGTGCGTGTTCTGATGTGTTTATGTGTTATTTTCTAAGTGATTTGATATAGATATGTTTTCAAAGGGGAAGACCCAAGGTTCAACGCTACAAGAGCACACCAACAAAACCCTAACTACCGGCCCTTTCGGCAAAACCTGCGAAGCAGAAGAAGTCTCACCCGAGGTAGAGGCAGGGGTGGTTGCAAGAATCAGGTGTCTGCAACCTTAGTTGGGACACAGATTTATGATTATATCACTTATAGAGCACTTAGCATCGATCATTCATCAATATTCAGTCCTTATTATTGTTGTAGGAAAATCTCCCTGCGGACAGGTATATTTCCTCTTGAGAGCTAGACTCTTAACTCTAAGACAGAAGGTGCTTAACATGGACATTGACTTCCTTTTATATCTAATCAAGTTGATGAACAAAAGAGAAGGAGGAAAGCATGTACCTTATGAATGTCATTTTTCCCTGCAAGGTCCAGGATGTGCTTCAATCTTGAGCTCCTTGGTAGATCCTGCAAGACAAACAAAAGTACAAACAACTTCCTACTCTACAAAGATTAGCTAAGACATAGATCCATCTACTGTAGACAAACTTATATGGAACAAGTACAAGTTTGAAAGAAACATGCCAAGCATTGATTATATTGATGAGAACAAAGTGTTACTTACAGCCATGGATGTAGTGCAACAACTTCACCAAGCTCTCCTTGTCCAAAACCTTGCTTAAACAATCCACACACAGAATGTTGATGCTCCAAATGACATCTTCCTCATGAGATCATAGTTAGATGCTTCAAAATTCTTTCCATTCCTCTTCCTCCATGGAAACCCCTCATTATATAGGATTTGGAGGTTTAACCACCATGGAGAGGATCTCTCATCAGATCCACTAAGAAAGGGATCTCTAAGATATTTAGGGAGAAAATATCTCTTAAGGATTTTGGAGAGGAAATATCTCTCAAGGATTTTAAGGAGGAAATATTTCAACCATCCATGA
>ML779687.1:1237902-1257698 GCA_009831015.1 Picea engelmannii | reverse complement strand
TAATCAATTTCTTTTCCATGAATATTAATAATAATTCATGTGTACTTAGTATTTTTGCCTTCATGTAATATATCCCTCCTCCACATTGACTAGGGATTGTGACATAGGTTATTCCATGGTGTCAAGGTGTATGAGACACTTATAGAACACTTTACGACACTTAGGGCAAGGTACCTAGGTGTGTAAATTTCATGTGTAACAGAATGCCCCCTAAAGTGTGAGGTCGGAAGAGAGAATGATGGCCGAAACACTTTACAAATATTTAAAGCAAGGGTGTGGACACAGAGAACTTGATAGAAGTTTCACACAAACATCCAACAAATATTATGACATGTTTCAAACCCAAGGCAGGCATACCTATGCTTGAGTGATAAAGACTTGCAAGATATAGCCGCCATAAAATACACTGCGGATCCATAATTATATTGAAAAAAAGGTATAGCCACTAAATATACACTGTGGATCTATACTCCGATGACCTGAACTGATCGTAGCCATGAATAATACACAATGGATTTACGAGATGACAAGACATAGCCATGACCAATACAAAGTGGATCTATGTGACAGTATATGTGTCAATGTTCAAGAGAAACGTCGTCGCAACCTGGGCAAAGTACATATCAGAGTGATCACTCAACCCAGGGTCTTCTTACTGATCCTGATGTAGTATGAATCTAACCATGTGAATAGATGTCCTGATGTCGAACATGGCAGAAACCACTTGATTACCGGTCAATGATGTAAACCGTTAACAAGCGCGAGGGAAATCACCATTGATGTCAATGATTCCCAAGGTACTCTAGTACATTCCAACGAATGTGAATAGATGAGTTGAAGTTGAAAATTAGTGGAATCATTCGATCAGAGGTCAATGATGTAAACCCACTGTCGAATGTGAGGAGGCCTTCCATTGAGGCATGCAGGTCCAAAAGTACTAACTGGTTTCTAGGTCTAGTTCCTGGATAATGTGTTGAAGTCGACAGGAATAGACTTGTCGTAGGAGGGCCTTGATGTATCCCCCATCAACGACATGAAATAGACACAGAGATGTAATTGGTAGATCAAAAGAACATGGACTGACATGGGTATTGAAACAAGATATGATCAAAATCTGGACCAGTGGTCTAATTTTAGCTCAAAAATCAACATTCTCAGAATTACCTTAAATCGGACGTGAGCGTAGCCCTCATCATCACGAACCCAACGCAAATCATTTTGTCTCAAACGAATGTAGGGAGCAAGAGATATCGCGATCTATCCGAATCGTCAAACATGGAAAAAAGAGGACGCTGACTGGGCAGTCCGTACAGGCTGACGTGGTAGAGTCCGTACATGCTAACATGGTGACCGTATGATGACGTGGCATGTGATGATGTGTCAGTTTCGGATTGGCAGTTTTGAGAGAATCGTTTGTCGACACGTGGCAAGTTATTGGGCAAATGGTTTGGTGCCACGTGGCCCAGTCATGGGCTGCCACGTGGCACCCCGATATTGGCTATTGGTCTATGGTTTGTTTATTAAAATTTTTATGGAGTCCATGGGGTTCGACCCCCAGACCTCCCCACCAGTAAAGTGATTTAACAAAGTCCTCCGTGCCAACACGCCACCATAGTAATTCTTACTATGTAATGGATTCATATATATTTAAATTTGCAATTTGTTTGGTTTGGCGCGGGGTCGGGCTGGGGCTTAGCCCTAGCCCGTGGTTCCACCATCCGTTCATATGACCAGGCCTTTTTAAATGGTGCGGGGTGTCAAATATCAAATGTGTGGTTTTGTTATATAACTTATGACCTGTTGTAATGTTTGCGCGCGGGAGTGGTTACAACGGAGTGGAGCCCGGTCGCATGGGTTATGGATATGACCATGCCCTCCGTTGATTGCGTGCGGGGTTTTTCAAATGTAGCCCACGGTTTTATTATGTGTTTAACATATGATCACAGTGCGAGATTTTGGTATATGGTTCACACGGTTGTAACCTACCTGCCATGTGTCGTGGCCTTATTTGCCTATAAACGGAGCCCCTTTTTATAATGCGCGCGGTCATATTGTAACTATCCACGTGCCCAGGTGTTAGGCGGTTAGGGGCTGGAGGCACCCTAACCATCCTACAATTTGCATAGTTATTCGGTTGTGTGCATGTGATGGGTTTAAACACGCATTTTGGAGCGTGTTCTTGGTTCAAGCACACAGGGTGCGTTTTGGGGAACCAGTGACTGCAAGCTTGAAGGAGGAAAATGGAGGAGGCCTAACTTCTTCATCTTTTGGCCGATTGAGGTGCCGTAAAAGCCCAGCTAGGGGTTTTTGGACGTCCTAGATCCATTGGTACTATTATCAAGGCCATTTGAAGACTTATTTTGCAGGTTTTTAGCCATTGAAGTCTCAGAAAGCTCCAGGGCTTTAAGCCCTCATTGATCGAGGAAATGGTTTGGTGAGCCTATGTTTGTTTTTTGTGATTGAATAATCATTTTTGGCTAATTGATATGCTCTGAACACATTGGGACAGGTTTCAGAGGCTTTTGAGGACTTTTACAGGTGTTTTTGCTAAAGAGAAGCCCAGGGAAGCTTATGGCCACATGTAGAAGAGGTCATGCCCGGATGAGCCATGATCCGTTTTCAGAGTTCTATTAGTCATTTTTGGGGTTTTTATGTGTTCTGATATCAATGGTACAGTCTGTTTTTCCATTGGAGTTTAGCATCATCTTGTAAAATAACTTTTGACAAATTAATCCCAAAGAGCCAAGTCCATTGATGGAGACTCAAGGAGATGTAGCCCGGAGGGGGGTGAACTCCTTTATCATGTTGTGACTGTTCTGAGTTTGATGGTTTATTTGCTGCAAGTTATGTTGTTGTGTATTTATTGAAAGTACATATATAACCATTTAAAAGAACATATCCTCACACATAAACATTTACAAGAAGATGCATGAACTTAACACATAATTTTATCTTGCATATTTTAACACATGAAGCAAGGTCCTGTAAAGTTTATTTTAATGAAGTAGAGGGTGCTTGCATAGCATAACAAGTCAGCTTTCTATTTTCAGATCAAGATATTTGTGATGGATGACTCTCGAGGCAGATACTTCCCTTGAACACTGAGGCACAACAACAGAAACATGACATGGACCAAAACATGAAGATACAGTGGATACTATGAATTTCGTCGGGTGACCCAAAGGAATAGAAAAAACTCAGAGGATTGGTTCAGTGTAGAGGTTTAGTGGATTAAGATGTGTGCAAAGACAAAGTGTCATGTTCAAGGGTGACCATAAAATTTACTTGGTAATGTTCTCAAAAACTTCTTGCCTTGCTTCCTTCAATTTTTTCCCCCATCCAGATAGACGAGTATCTCTTTTTAATTTAACGAGCTCGAGGAGGGTAAAAGATGATCAATATAAATTACCTTCAGTAAGTCCCTCTTACTTTGTTTAACGAACTGGAAGAAGTAAGGGTTCGGTCCCAAATGGGCCCTTCAATGTATGATTGTTTAAGACTCTGTGGTTTTTCATATTTAGAGAGTCTGAAAACAACTTAAAGGTGATTCCAATGTTGTCCTTTTTTGTAATGTTAGTCTCGCGAGGCCGAAAAAGATATAAATTATCACTCGAAAGACGCCCTTTCAAACCTTTTAATGAGTGAGAAAGGAAGTAAGATCACTTGACAATATTTTCATGTTTAGAGAGTCTAAAAAGAGCTTAAATACGACTCCAAGGGGTTCCTTTTTTGTGTATCCATACAGGTCCAAAAAAGAGACAAAAGTTTACCCGGATGCATTCTCATGTATTTACGAGCACGAGAAAGAACAAAGACTAAGCTCGGTATGCCCCCAGCTAGAAAGCTAGTGGCTTAACTTCAGAATGATCATCAAAGGCTGGATACATGCCCTCCAAGCTTCAATTCATTCACCAACTTTGAGGTTGTCACCAATTTCTCTACTAGATGAGAAAAAGGAGAAGGGTGGATGAAAAGAAGGTTCAGGAGAGGTGACTGTTTCATTTTTTAATGAGCTTGACATAGGAAAAGAACTATGCTTAGGGTTCTGGGTTCGATCCCTAGATTGTTGTTTAATTTTTTAAATGAGCTTGCTACAGAGTGGAAAACTATGCTTGTGGCCTCTGTTTCATTTTTTAATGAGCTTGCTACAGAGACGAAAAAACTATGCTCGTGGCTTCTTCTTGATCATGGTTTCCAAGAGGATAATTCTCTGGAAGGACACCATGTCAAGGGACAAAACTCGATTATGGCATCCAAGAGATCTTCACTGGATGGAAGATAATCACTCTGGAAGCAACACATGTCGAGGGTCGCGACAGGGATAAGGAGATCAGGCTCCAATATCCCTATCGAATAAATCACCATGTCAACTACCGGATCCAAATCATTGGAAGTCGAAGGCATGGGAGACGATAGAAAATCATCATCAGGAGGGGAGATAGACTGTATATCTTCCCGAATTTCTTCACGAGGGGGAAGAAAAGAGGATCGATGATGGTTATCATCCCGAGGTAGCTCGTCAATGCTCAACATTTCCATGATAGATTCATCCAAGGGAAAAATTGGGGAAATGTAATCGATCGCAAACGGCAAGGAACTCAATCGTGATTGCATCAAGGAACCGTCAGGTGCCAATAGATGGTGGTCATCCGACGAGGGAGAAGCGGATTGGATAGAAATGTATGATGTTTCGGCTGGAATAAGTGGCACGGTGTCACCTAGTTCATCGAAATCCAATGGACTAGGTACAATCCAAGGGTCAGATGATTCCAAAGATTGATAAGCCACGGTCGAAATCATATCGACGGTGGAAATATGATGTGTAGTCGGTGGAAGTGGTGTAGGGAAGGTACCCATGAGGCTAGAATCTTTCAGTAAGACAACACCAACACTTTCATATGTGATCTTGTGGTCTCCCAAGAAAGGAATATTGTTGGTAGCGGGAATGCGAGCATCGGTCGTGTAGAAATCCAACTAATCAACAGTGACAATTTTGCCTTGATTAGGAAATTGTACACATCGAAAGATCGACGAGGCAACCATAGTCATAGCATAAAACCAACTTCTTCCAAGTAACAAGTTGTAATCAAGGGGAGCATCGACCACCTCGACATCAACAATAATAGTTTTTCCACCCAATTGGATGGGTAGGGACTGTAAAAGCCCATGGGGATGAAAACCTCGCCCATAGAAGGCGCTTAACATCATTGGGGATTTGTTAAATGCAGGTGATTTTAAACCTTTCCAACACACTAAAGACATGACACAAGTTGAGGCTCCCTCATCCAGAATAGTTCGGTGGATTTTTTGATTGTGAACAACAACATCAACTTGAAAAGAAAGTTGGTGGGAGAGTCGAGACTTATAATTTTCCAGGTTAAACATGATATGGTTGGACGACTCAGGATCAACAACACCAATAGTAGCCAAGAGTGTTCTACGTTGACTGGGGTAGTGTTGTAGAACTTCTAACGTAGACATAGCACATGGTGCTTGAGCCAAATCTTCAACAATGTTGTAGTTCTGGGCGGAACGTGATTTAGGATTAAACGTATATTTGTTTATATTTCTCTTAGGAGGGCGTAATATAGAGTCGAACGTAGGTTTATCAATCTGAAGTGGTCCAGATGGAGGATTAACCGATGGAAGACTAACGGAGGACGATAATGGATCCGGTAAAGTATCGGTACCGTTAGTGTCTTTTCCTTTGTAAGGGTTACCTGGTGTGTCGTATGTCTTAGAGAGAGTGTTCAAATTAATCCCATTAAACATATAAATATGTGCACTCGACGAGCCCTCATCATTAGGATGGCTAGAACTACCCCCAGGAGAGGGGGTTTGAGCAACCATGGATTGTTGCTGTGGAAAAGGTTGAGTAAGCACAACAGGTTGTGACTTTACTTGGAAAATTTTGGCCACTTCATTGTGAAGTGGACAGTCTCGAGTGTAGTGATCATCACCACAAATGATACATGGGAATTTTAGTTTCCGTTGTGTTTGCTTTTCGGTAGCAGGTGTTTGAGCCTGATTTTTTGGTTGTTCATTGTTATTTTTTTATTTATTCTTTGTCTTCTTATTACCTTTGGATTGTTGTGAAGGGGTAGATTGAACTGCATTCACCTTAGAGATCTGATTTTGGGGGGAGGTAGAGGAGAGTGTGGTCGATTGGGAAATATATTGAGTTTTGACGGAACCAATAACACCATCCGCATGAGATGAGGATGATGGCTTAGATGGATCGGTATTAGCCCAAGCAACATTCGGAAGCAAATCATACAAAGTACCCAATTGTGAATAAACCAAATCTAAGTATTGGGCCCGAGCAATGGATTCTTCCTCAGTGACTGTGCCACCCATAGCGACATCGCGAGTGATTGGGGGTAAAAGTGATTTAGTAAACCATTCCGCCAATAATATGTCAGGAATGATTACCTTGATCATCCTTCGTCATCGTCTCCACTCATGAATATGGTTAGAGAAATGCACGGAGTTAGTTTGACGAAGGGAGTTCAAGAGTTCAGTACCCGTCTCGTATCGAATAGGTAGTTGAAAGTGCGTGAGGAAAGACATGGCAAGGGAATTGAAATTATGAAAAGAAGCACGTGGTAGTTCAATATACCACTTCGTTGCCGAGCCTGTAAGTGTTCGCTGGAAAAGACACAAACGTACAAAATCATCCATGAGGGAGTTTGATGAACACCACAAATGGAAAGTCATCACATGATTGTTTGGATCTTTGCCATATTTTCTGTCAAATTTTGGAATATCAGAAGGAAGTTTAGCTGGAATGACTGGCCAAACTGGTGAATGAAAAATAGGATCATTAGTTAACTGAGACAAGTCTGAGAGATCCAGACTCACATGGAAAGGTAGATGTCGGTTAATTTACGGATGATACTGGTGCGGCATAGGAACACGAGTAGGACCATAAACTAGGTTAGGTGGATAGTTGTAACCAGTAGGTCCTCCTACATATGGTTGTTGTTGGCCAGGATAAGCAGGATTCGATGATGGATGAGAAACATTTGCATAACCCGGTGGGTTCTGAGCATTATAGGCCAGGTGATTTGCTTTCCCATGAGGAGGATAAATTTTTTTCCCTTGAGAATGGTAAGGAGTAGATCCCAGAGGAGGATACACATTAGACCCATGAGGAGGATAAACATTTTGCCCTGGAGAACTCTAGGTGGTGTTTGGGATGCCGCTTAGATAAGGTTGTCCATAAGATGTTACGGAAGGAACATGATTTGATACTCCTCTTGGTGAGTTATGATATGAGTGCCCCCCAACGTGGGGTTGAATAAAAGTTCCTCCTGAAGATACTCCCCAAGATTGTGAAGGGTTTCCAGCAAATGAAGGTTGCCCCCCTGCCAACAGTGGATTAATGACCGGGGTATGAGTGGAAAATGGAGGGTGCCCTCCAGGAGGAGCATGAAAAGGGGGTTTTCCCCCGGGAGGGGTAGGCCCTCCATAGAATGGTATTCCTCCAAAAGGGAAAGGTTTGTTAGATGGTGGTTTCCCTCCAACCGGTTGTGTTTGGCTAGCAGGGGTCTGCATTCTTGGCTGAAAAGATGTCCCAATAGGATCGTGTGGAACATGTGGAGCTTTAGAGTAAAATCTCATAGAAACGGGGGTAGGGATTGAAGTGCTTTGGAGATGAGCATATGGGATGAGTCCAGTAGTGGGATGGACTTGTGTTGATGTAACAGTAGGGTTAATGACCCGATCGACTAGGTGACTCATGGTTTGACCGGATGGTCATGTCTCACTAGGAGGGTCATGAGGATGAAAGGGTTGTCAAAAGGATTCAAAATTCTCATAAAGATCGTGTCCAGATGAAGTCCTCCATGCAGAATGAGCAGGTGTGGGATTGGTATCTACTGCGGTGCTAGGACGAACATGAGTCCTATACTCATCACCAAAGATTGGTTCTATGGATCCCATATATGTTTTGGTAAAAGTTCTCTCCGGTAATCGTGGGACCTCTTCGTCTATAACGTTCCCAAGGGAGTCTAAACGAAGAAAAAGTGGTTTGAGAGGGGTTACCGACACAGATGTAGTGTGAGGAGTGTGATTTTCAACCATAACCAAAGCGCCTTCTAAGTTATCTAACAGAGGAGCAATAACACTTCCAGCATCGAATTGATTTTCTACCTCTCTACGGTAGTTGTCTTCTGGAGGGTTAGGAGGTAAGGGTTGATAGCCTTCCGGAGGCAACCCTTGCATCCTACGTGATTGGCGAAGACCTTTATCATCTACAGGCTCAATTTTGGAGAATAATAGAACACACTGAAAATCTAGGGCCAACTAACAAAAAGAAACAACATACGCTAATAAAATCTAGGAATCAATCAAACAAACAAAAATTTTCTCGATGATCGTACTAGTTGGTGATGAAATCCAACGTCGTGTGATCAAGTCGAGAAGGGGCTAGGATATGGTGGAATAGTTACAATGGCGACCTGCATAACATACTTTCACCTTGGTGCAAGCTTCCACGCAGTAATTGTGGATTTACCCTCCAAGGAGCCCAAGTGAGTTTGACCAATGTCTGTTCCAGGTACAGTGAGACTTCCCTTCACCGTCACCTTGTGTAAGTACCTAAAGATTATGGAAACTAAAGACACCAATTCACAGTGAGTCCCTGGGTGGGTATAGTCGACGATCCGATCCGAAACATATGGGTAGGATAACAAGTCTGAAATCAACCCGAGAGGCTCCCACACATAATCGTGGGTATACCTTCAAGTGACCCCCAATATACGATCCGACCACTACAAACAGTTGAACCACGAAGGGATAATATCTGTAATTCACCCAAATGCGACCTCGTGCGTAACCCCTATGTGAGAGGGGGATCAAAGAAAACCGATACAAAAATTGGATTTGACTCTCCCTAGCTCAGGATGCTAATGTTTGTTTTGAAAACTTTGGAGAGTTGTACTCATAGCCTAATTCAAAGTGCTAACCCTAGTCTAATTTTGGTGGAATATCCTAAAAATAAGAAATGTTCTAGATAATTTTTAGATTAGCGTTCGTTTTTACAGTTGTTCTTTACTCAAAGGGTGTACGAAAGTGAAACTGATGGAATGATGACTCAATTCCCAAAAAGTGCATAAAAGATGATAAGCAATCATTTCTTTTCAATGAATTCCTATTTAAGGGAGAGAGAAAGAGTTTTTTTCACTATCAAACACTAATAAGGAATGTCCTCAATCAATTTGTTCTCAATCAAATCCAATGTAATGCTAAAACATTTCAGAAATGCCTTCTAATATGCAAACCAATCACTAAGATGTATCTTTGTTGTTTGTATGCGAACGATGATTAATGCAATGCAAAACTTCTCCTGCCAACTAGCTTTTTAGATCAAGGAGATTCAGACAAGCATAAGAAGATTTCGCACAAACAACACACCCTCTTGCTATGATTGAAACAAGAAGCAAAAAAGCAAACAAAGCAAATAAAAAAATCTCAAACAAAAGAAAGATGTTAAGAAAAAATGACCTCAAAGAACCAAATGAGATGATTCACAGATTTCTGATGCCCTTCACCAGAGTTCTTGCTCAGTCAGATAAGAGAGAAGAAAGCAGTGGATTGATTCCAAGTTCTTAACAGTAGAAAAACTCAAAATAAGGAAGAAGGTCACAAAATCTGAACAACAAAGTTCTTATTTCTCATAAAGAAGAGTTTCAAATGTCAATAGGAAGAAGTATTGAAGCACAAAGAAGATGAGCAAGGGAAAAAACAGAGACTAGACTTCAGAAAAGAAAATCCTGGAAGGTTTTTTTGCAGAGGAAAGGGTGGCGCTCTGGTGTAAGGGGCACCAGAAAGTTATGACACTCTGTTCAAAGCCAACAGGGAGCGATGGCACCCTGATAACATAGGCAGGGAAGCGTTGGTGTCCTAAAACCCAGAAAATTGTCCAAAAAATCCAAAAACTCAGTTAAACTTTGGCATTCACAGTGTATGTGATGGAATAAGGATTCAATCAACACGTCCAATCAGACATATGGGGTGAACAAGGTCTAAAAATAACAAAGGGTAAGACAAGGTCTATGAGGAAAACCAAAACTGAAAGTTTCGATTCATCCCCAGTGGAGTTGCCAATTTCTATTGTAGGAAAATCTCCCTGTGGACAGGTAGATTTCCTCTTGAGAGCTAGACTCTTAACTCTAAGACAGAAGGTGCTTAACATGGACAATGACTTCCTTTTAGATCTAATCAAGCTGATGAACAAAATATAAGGAGGAAAGTATGTACCTTATGAACGTCGTTTGTCCCTTCAAGGTCCAGGATGTGCTTCAATCTTGAGCTCCTTGGTAGATCCTGCAAGACAAACAAAAGTACAAACAACTTCCTACTCTACTAATATTAGCTAAAACATAGATCCATCTACTGTAGACAAACTTATATGGAACAAGTACAAGTTTTAAATAAACAGGCCAAGCATTGATTATATTGATGAGAACAAAGTGTTACTTACAGCCATGGATGTAGTGCAACAGCTTCACCAAGCTCTCCTTATCCAAACCCTTGCTTAAACAGTCCACACAGAGAATGTTGATGCTCCAAATGACATCTTCCTCATGATATCATAATTTATATGCTTCACAATTATTTCAATCCCTCTTCCTCCATGGAAACCCCTCATTATATAGGATTTGGAGGTTTAACCATCATGGAGAGGATCTCTCATCATATCCACTAAGAAAGGGATCTCTAAGATATTTAGGGAGAAAATATCTCTTAAGGATTTTGGGGAGGAAATATCTCTCAAGGATTTTGAGGAAATATTTCAACCATCCATGAGATCCTCCACCTTCCCTAAAAAATAGGAAACCAAATGTGAGGTGGATTATCACACTTAATTACTTTCTTTTTTATGAATATTAATAATAATTCATGTGCACTTGATTCTCTCACTTAATCAATTTCTTTTCCATGAATATTAATAATAATTCATGTGTACTTAGTATTTTTGCCTTCATGTAATATATCCCTCCTCCACATTGACTAGGGATTGTGGCATAGGTTATTCCATGGTGTCAAGGTGTATGAGACACTTATATGACACTTTATGACACTTAGGGCGAGGTACCTAGGTGTGCAAATTTCATGTGTAACAATTATACTTCGCAAATAGCACAGAGCATCGCGACATTCATTTAGTTCTAAGGTATCTTAATACTTAGCAATAGTAAAACAGATCAGATCAGGTAGATAAACACTAAGAATCTTCATACATATCAGATCTACTATTCATACACATCTAATGGAGCACAAAGCATAAGTATATCCATCTAAATACATCAAATCACTTAGCAAAGGCAGAGATAATTGCATTGAGTCAAAGCACAAAGCATAACACACAGGATTTACGTGGTTCACCCCCACCCTAGGGCTACCTCCACCAACTCTTCTTCTTTATTAATGTCATCCAATCGGTTACAAGCATAGAGCCATAGAAAACCTTACTTCGCGCAGGACATAATATCTGTGCAGCTCACTAGATCCTTCTTCCTTGCGTTACAACACAAAAGCCTTCTACAATTTCTTACAGTAACTTGCACTCAGTTGTTGCAAGTCTCATATAGGCACTAAGCTCTTACAGATCTTACTTGCACTTAGCATACATCACATAGATACAATTCCATTATCCTCTAGTAGATGCCTAGATGCCTATTTATACATTTACAAAAGTGGTCCTAAGTGTGGGTGAACCCACGGGCCGACATCCCTTTCCCATTACATATTCCCAAAACCCAAAAAGGGACCCAAAAGTGGACCGAGATTCAACAATCTCCGCTTTGTCTGGCGCTCCATCTTCGATAGTCTATCAAAGTCCCAAAAATGATCAAATATGACCAAGTGTTCCCAAAACTTGGTTAAGGGCCAACAGGCCCCCAACACTCACATGTGACTCGTCCCGAGTCACTCTGGTCTGAGCAATTCTGCCTCGAACGCCTTGAGCTTGGCTCAAGCTACTTCGACCTACTGCAATGCTACGACCTCTTTCTCAGTGAACTCCTGGATGAGTGCGTCATTGATTTCCCTTCTAGGCGTTGTACTGTTGTGATGACGACCTGTTCTAGATCGACTCCTTGGCTTTCAAATTTGGTGAATAGTTCACATGCCTTTTCTTGCATTGGTTGAATTCATTGAGAGACTTCCAACACTTTATTCTAGATCGTGTGGATCTGTTGCTCGTGAAACCTCTTCATCCTTTTAACTGGTGAAAAGGCCTTCAACTGCGCCTATAACGTATCTGTGTGTTGCTTTGCTTCTTGGAGCTGCAACTCCAATGTTTGTAACTATGGATTCTCCGTGAGGTTTTCATACGTATGAGCGCTCCTACAACTCAGCTACCTGCACTCCAAGGAAAGGGATTTTATTCTGTCAACTGTGCCGTGAGAAATTGCCTCTCTTAGGTCTCTGATTTCTTGAGGATTCTTGGGCACAGTACGAAGTTCCAGGTCTACGATGCGTTACTGAAGTTGTTGGATCACTCATTCTAGTTGTGCCACCTGTTGTGGGATTCGTTCTTCAGCTCTCGCTTCTATGATGGTCACAGAGCGAAGTGCTCTGTTGACCCATTCCTTTACTTATAGCTGCTCCGCGATCAACTAATCCTTGCTTTGTTGTAGCTCTACTTTCTCTTTGTCCCATTGTGCTTTAAGAGAAAGTTTTTCTCATTTGACAGCATTGCGTTGCTTGACAAGTACTCCCTGTACCTGTGTCAAAGCCTGGATGTCTTTCATTGTCTCTTCTTGAGCTCATCGAAGGATAGCTACAACTTTATCGATGATCTGGTGCAATTGGGTTAGCTCATCTCCTGGTTCTATTGTTCCTTCTGTCAAAGGCACAGTGGAGACTGTGCGGCTAGACTGGAGTGCCTGCTGCACTCCTTGGAGTTCAATCTCAATACGACTATACATCTGCTCCTGCTTCTCTAATATCTCCTGTGAAGCATCGTTCACAGCTGCAATGATGAAATTAAAATCATCCAATGTGAGGGTAGTCCGCATCTTGGTTACAGGGGTTCTAGGTTTCTTCCGGGAGGAAGATTTCGGAGGCGAAACCTTCCTTTTCTTCAACGAGTCTTCTTCATCCCTAGGTGGTGGTACTTCGCCTTTCTATTGTTCAATATCTATGCCTTCTATCTCTTTTCCATCTTCCCCTTCATCTGGTGAAATGGAAGCAGTCCTCACAGATGTTTTGTCTATATCCTGAACTTTTGCAGGCTTCTTTGTCTTACTAGGTCCGAGTATATCCTGCGTAGCTTCTAGGTTGTCTACATTGGACAACTCCGTAGGGTTGGCTGTAATAAGGAGGTCCACTGACCATTCCTTAGTGTTTTCTTCTATGTCTTCCTCGGTCAACTTGTAATAGGATTGTAACTATTGTTTGTTCTCATCAGCGCGCATTGTTATATAAATAAAGTGGCAGTCTGCGCTGAACTTCATTAAGGGCCGAAACGTGTGGAGGGTATTCAGAGTCATCCGGGGCTCGGACTAGATGGCTTGTTTCAACTGGTTGTAGTAAGTATGGAAGACGGAATTGGAATGCCACTGCTTGTTCATATCATTAGAGTACCACAAGGTACTGAACTTCGCGGCCACAGGTTCAAAGGGCTCGATGTCGGGGAAGGTCACACCTTCTGGCATTTCCCATGCAATGAATGCGATTAGTATGAGAAGCTAGCTAAAGTGGAACTCATGCCCTTGGTCTTATGCTTCCCGACAATCAAGCTCTAGCTGGTTTACAAGGTACTACACCCAATTCATCTAAAGTCCTTCAGCACACTTCCCGACGAGTTCAAAAACAAATCCAGTTACTTGGGTGGGTCGGTTCTTACGAACTAGCTTGCCTACGATCAACTGACATGCAAAGTGCACTGCGTCAATATGGATAGAGGTTACCTTGTAACCTCGGGTGCCCTTATTGACATCACCATAAGTCCCTTTGATTCTCTACGCTAATGCTTGGTCCGAGGTCTTTCCAGGGTAAAAATCCTGTGGATCAGGGCCCTGCATGCTTAGCCCTATGATCCGATTGATCAAGTTCAGATCCACAGTGATGCGATGGTTCGACCATAAGTAACCTCCATGGTAGCAGGATAACAACAGTTTCATGCATGTGTTTACTTCTTGGTGTCGTTCGAAGTGCAGGATCTTCATCAGATTAAGCAGTGTGGATTGTGCAAGGTTCTGGGTCCATGGCTGCGGGATAATATTCGAATTCTTGCCTTTAGTTCTGGTCAGATACTTGTGCGGGGTGAGCATGTTGTAAGCCTTCCTGTCACCAAGGTTGAAGTCACTAAACTTCAAGACCGTGAGCTTATCCTGGTCGGCGTGAACTGCGTGTATCCCTTTCGGGAGGTACGCCATGATCAAATCATAGTCAAAATCTCGGGGCACATTGTCCCGGTTGATGGCGTCGCTTAGAGGGGGTAGGTAGGCAGGTAGAATGCTTGGAATCAGCTTGGCATTCATGATATTGTCTCTGTGCTTCGTTCTTGTCTCTGTCGCGATTATGGAATTCCTGCTCCGCAATCATTCGATGGAGAAGCTTGGACTCTTCCTGTTGATGATGCTTGTTGATACTGAGAGGGGGGTGAATCAGTATCAAGTACAATTTAAAATATTTTTCAATTTATACTTAAACCATTCAATTATATCCAATGAGCAATGAACAATAGTATAAGAGTTACATTAATACACCACAATACACCATTAACAATATATGAGACATAATCAATAGTTATTGTTCAAGGGAAGTAATGACTTCCAAAGGTAGCTACAACTTCCAAATGTAAAGGGAGGGATAAACCTCCAAGAGGAAGATACAATCCTCCAATATCAAGAGAGAGTTGAACTCTTCATCCTTGCCCCTTCCTTCTGCCCAAGAATATATGAGAGATAATAAAACTTCACAATAAAACATCACCATCAACCAACCATCACATAGAACCTGATAATGCTTCCTAAGACTTCTTCAATTTCTACAATTATTCAATTCTTGGAATACTTTGATCCTTGTTCAATTCTGGTTTATTCAGGAGACCAAACTTGTATAGAATTCCCTGCGCCCAATATTTAACATCAGATTCTGAAGCTCGCACACAAGAAACTACAGTTCGTACTCTTTCCAATGAAATTCGTCCCACGTCATTTGGATTCTCCGTGAATAAGTTATGACTTAGAACACATCACCAAAAGACTTCATCCTCCCTTGAAATCTGGCCTTCTTTACTTATGATTTCCTTTGAAATTCGACTTGTGTATCAAATGAATTTATAATGATATTTATTTATACCATCTATGTCGCTTCTTTTTAACATTAGGTCCGACCTGACACTTTCTTATTTTGTAATTATTTTCTTTAATTATCTTCAGGGCCTACATGTACTTCCTTCTTCAGTTCACTTTGTCATCTTCAAAAATTCATTTCTCCTCAACCATGAGGATCCACGTGATGTGACACATACCACTGGAAATAATATGATGTATACTATCCATCCATGGGTGTTGTATATGCATGTGCATTTTTCTTCATTTCTAAATACCTTCATAAATATTGCGGTCCAAAACCCATGACTAGGGTTGGCATCAATGACAACAACCAATCTTCCAACAATCTCCCCCTTTGTCATTGATGGAAACACGCATGCTCCCCCTATCATCATGATCTCAAATTCTCTCCCCCTTTGACATCAATGGAAAAGGGTAGGGCTTCTCCCCCTGATTTTAATGGCAAAAGACAACTCTCTTCTTTGGGGCTGCTCCCCCTGAACATATGGCACTCAATAATACTTCATCCTTATTTTTGGTCTTTGGGACTTTTTCTTCCTTGGAATCATTTTGTGTGGATTATGTCTTCTCTCTCTTCTTCATGTCTAGGATGTATATGTTGTTCGATCTTCTTGTTGCAGTTGAAACCAATCTTCCTGAGTTATTTTCTCTGATTTTACATTTTCGGGAGTCAAACATAAGAGTGTATCCTTGATCACACATTTTACTAACACTAAGTAGATTATGCTTCAAGTCTTCAACCAATAGGACATTATTTTCTTTTACATTTTTTCTTCCAAATTCTACTACACCTTCTCCAAGTATTTTGGTAGATGAGTCATCTCCAAATGCAACAATGCCACCCTTTATCTTCAAGCTGATGAATTTGTCTTGATCCCCGGTCATGTGTGAAGAACATCTACTGTCTATATACCATGTGTTATCACTGAAATTTCGTCCGCACATGGCGACAAGAACTCAACATCGTCAAATAGTAATGAAGTCATTCATGGCCCTGAATTAATCTCACAGCATTCAAAAAAGGTCAAAAACTATACAAAGTAGTGAAAAATTGAAGAGCGCTTTACAGAAGTTGGGTGCGTGCGCACGTGCGTGGAACATGAACATAGAATGCGTGCATACGCGCATGATGCGCGGTTGTTAGCGCAAAAAGCCGCGCACCTGCTAAACGACGCATTTATGAATGTGGTCGGCCTCCCAACCACTTATGGTTCAGCTCCCAAGCTAATTTAACCTCCAAATCCGGGCTGGATCCGAATGGTGGGCTGGTCAAAGACCTAATAATGCCCTAAATGGCCTCTTTTCACACTACAAAGCAGTTACACAATAACCCAATGCAATGCTATAAAAATCCATGAATGCACCTCATTTTCTCAAGGAATTCTAAGTAATGTTATGATGCCTATATTGTTTTAAGGACTCCATCCTTGACAAGAGCACATTGGCACCATTTCATTGAGCAATCCACCTCTCCATTGAGTGGATTTGCAAAGGAGTTATTTCATCACCATTTTCATTTTTCTTGTTGTAAGGAGAGCAAGCTTGTGAGGGTCCAAGAGCCTTCCCTTGGAGGAAGAAGGGACTCATAGTCCCCTTTCTTCTTGGTGCTTTGATTTCATCAATAGATCCGCCTAAAAACATTGGTGACATGGGTCTTTTTGTGTTTGTTATCTCTATGTCCCTATGCTTATGATTTTAGTTTGTATTAGTTTAATTCTTGTTTATAGTTTTTTTTTTCTTTCTCTAACTCTTTCCTCTACAGTTGTCCTGCCCAGCAAGACCCAACTGGGCATGCAAGAACCTCTTATTTGCTCACCAAGGTGACGAAAAGGGTGCAACAGATTGGCAACTCCACTGGGGAAAGGTATCAAATTCCTACCTCATTTGGGTTTATTTTGCTCTTCTTTTAGTTTAATTAACTTGCAGGTGCACTAACCGGCCTAGGCCAACCTGCCAACCATCCAGTTCAAAGGAGAATTGAGAGAAATCCATCCAGATTTTTCTTTCTTGGCCGTTTGTCATAGGTGCGCAGGTATTTTACCCCACAGACGCGCATCGGGCACGCATGCGCTTAATTAACAACTTTTCTCTGCGCGCATGCGCTTTCTGTCTCAACTCTGTTCGCACACCTGCGCTCTGTGCGCCTCTGTTTATACTAGGGGCCGCGCATCCGAGAAAAATTTCACATTTTAAGTTGTTGGGATGTGGGGAAGGCCATTTGCCTTCTTAAAAATGATGTCAAGAATGTTTTAAACAGCACCACACTTAGTCCCCTCATCATATAAAGGGGTTAGTCGAACACACATAGGCACTTAGGAGGATAAAATCAATTTCCCTTATTTTCTTTTTGCCACATGGATGGCTTGTTTTGACTTACAAGATAAGGTGGTAACCATTTTTAATCACATCTAACTTACATTGGGACTAGAATCTGAATTACAATCTCTTAGTATGCTCTTCTCTCGTGCCTTCAAGCGACCTTGAGAATCAGAAAAAGATTGTGAAACAATTTCACCTCCCTTAACAAAATTTAAAAACCTTTAGGAGAGGACAACGGCCCTTCTTGGGACCCCTCTTAGTTTTCTTTTCCAAACACATATTAATATTGTAACGGGCCCATACATGCCCACATGCTACAAAGATAGGATAGTGTTTGAATTTGTGCTTTCTTAGATCAAAACACTAGGGAAGTATAAAGGTTTGTAACGGGCCCATACATGCCCACATGTTCAATCTAGGATAGTTTTAAAGCTTTCCTTAGATTACATCACCATAGGGAGTTAAAAGGATAGTAACGGACCCACATGTCCACATGCTAGATTCCTAGGGCTTTTGAATTACACAAGGTTGTACCAAAGGCACTTAGTTAATTAGGTAATCAAACTCTTGTAAGGACCAAGCAAAGTCCACATGCAACAAGGTGACATCTAATTCACTAAAAATTGGCACACTTTTCACTCACACACAAAAGTCACTTATCACTCACATAGCTTCTTCTTGAAACGTGGAGGTCTAAGTAAGTTTCCTCCAAAGGGATTCGGAAAACACCCCATCTTTTCTTGATAGGACTATCCACTCCCATTTTTAAATCAACGAGGTTGGTTTGCACCCCCAACCTCCCAAAACGAATACATCTAAAATCTTTCTAAAAAATCACTAAGTTTTCCTCCATAGGAGGTGCCAAAAGAATTTTTTTAGTCTAGTTAGGATTTCGGGGATAGGCATCCAAATAACTCCCCGTTATCTGGTTCTCACATTTATCAAACATAGAGGTTGTCAAATAGGGAACTGAAAATCCTCCAGGTCAAGTGTTCCAATCACCATAAGGCAGGGAGATACCCGTGAAGGGTTGAAGGCCGAGGTCCGGTTGTTCTGTGCATCCCCCCTTGAGGTACCCACCTCTTGGACGGGATCCAGCCCGTGACCCATTTCTTAGGCCGAAAATCTAAATGACGCACTTTGACCGAGGTACCTAGTGACCAACTTTAAGACATCTACCCAGGTGGCAATTGTGGGCTTCAATTGCACCTTGATTGGATTTTGTGTGGCTATTGGGAAATATCGCCAGCTCTTTCAGGATATGCCCCCTCTACCCCTCATTATAACCAATTGTTTCATCCTTCACTAGTTTCTCTTCCAGTGACTTCAGACCCCACTGTTGAGTACTATTGGAAGGTCCAGTGCTATTTGAGAGGAAGGACGTTACGTCTTCTAGGATACGAGCATTTGCTTTCTTTTGATTCCCCATGCGGACAAAACCCACTTACCCACATATATGCTTCTTTCTCATTTTATGTATGATGCACATCTGATTACAGTTTGATTTGGATATATGTATTATGTAAACATTCAACGCAAAGGATTTTGTTTTTATATTTCTCTCACCACTTGTTGCATACATTTACACAGTTAGTCTGACATCATAGGGGAACCACAGAACCCCCGTCGTTCACGACGCTTGCTCAATATCCCTCCTATATTAGGGGGAGTATCTGGTCGTGCCCGCTCATCGGCACCATCTTCACACACTCCTGTGAGTGCTACTATATTGGGATCAGCTTTGCTTGGTTCTACATTACTTGGGTCTACTTCCCAAGGTCATCCGTTCACTCGCTCTCCTTTACACGGAAGCGGGGCACCCACTTCCTCTCAAAGAGAGAGCACCAACCCACCTAGTCCCCATCAAGGGTCAGGTTCACACCATACTATGGTTGGAGCTAACCCTCCCCCCCCACTACAGATGCCATATTTGGCCTCTCTCAACATACCGGATCTCACCAAACTCACCAATGATCCTATATTGCATGACACCACATGGCCTGCAATGCCAACAAAACTCCCTTCAGACATACCAAAGTTTGAAGGAAAGGCAGGGGATGACCCCGCCAACCATGTCATGACCTTTCATCTATGGTGCTCTTCCAATAGCATTATGGATGATTCCATCAGACTGCGATTATTTCAACGCACACTCACTGGCCC
>ML779687.1:1208098-1228182 GCA_009831015.1 Picea engelmannii | reverse complement strand
TTCAAGGGAAGTAATGACTTCCAAAGGTAGCTACAACTTCCAAATGTAAAGGGAGGGATAAACCTCCAAGAGGAAGATACAATCCTCCAATATCAAGAGAGAGTTGAACTTTCCATCCTTGCCCCTTTCTTCCGCCCAAGAATATACGAGAGATAATAAAACTTCACATTAAATCATCACCATCAACCAACCATCACATAGAACCTGATAATGCTTCCTGAGACTTCTTCAATTTCTACAATTATTCAATTCTTGGAATACTCTGATCCTTGTTAATTTTTGGTTTATTTAGGAGACCGAACTTGTACAGAATGCCCCGCGCTCAATATTTAACATCAGATTCTAAAACTCGCACACAAGAAACTACAGTCCGTACTCTTTCCAACGAAATTTGTCCCACATCATTTGGATTCTCGATGAATAAGTTATGACTTAGAACACATCACCAAACGACTTCATCCTCCCTTGAAATCTGACCTTCTTTACTTCTGATTTCCTCTGAAATTCAACTTGTGTATCAAATGAATGTATAATGATATTTATTTATACCATTTATGTCACTTCCTTTTAACATTAGGGTCGATCTGACACTTTCTTATTTTGTAATTCTTTTCTTTAATTATCTTCAGGGCCTACATGTACTTCCTTCTTCAGTTCACTTTGTCATCTTTAAAAATTCATTTCTCCTCAACCATGAGGATCCACGTGACGTGCCACATACCACCGAAAACAACATGATGTATACTATCCATCCATGGGTGTTGTATATGCATGTGCATTGTCCTTCATGTCCAAATACCTTCATCAATATTGCGGTCCAAAACCCATCACTAGGGTTGACATCAATGACAACAACCAATCTTCCAACAATGCTTGCACACCTGCAAAAATCCTTCTTTCCGACATGATTTTCTCGGTCCTGAGATCAGTGAGTACTTCCTTTGCAGATTCTTCAAGTGCGCTAAGATCTTAAGACATACGTGCTCGGGGTTAATATTGGGGTCACAATGATCTTAGACACTGCACAGGAATGAACAACAAGGGCGCGATGATTACTGTATACACTTGCTAGTCTGTGGGCTTCAACTTCTCAGTTGGAAAAAGTGTTCGTCGGGAATGGCACGATGAGATATATAGGCGATCTTGGAAACATCTTGCTTTGAAATAGGTATGGGCCTCATTAATTCATGTTATGTCCGTTATGGCGTGGTCCAATGGTCTGGTGATGAGCCATCAATGCTTTTCAATCCGTTCAGAGTGGAAGTCGAACAGACATATCAGCCTCTAACGGCTATATTGCTTTGCCACGACGAAGTGGCCTATGTCATTGTTCTGATATCTCAACGAATTTCAAATTCTGCAATTTTTCCTTCTGCGAGGCTCCCTCTTGAATCTGCTGTAACTTTTCAATCTTAGCCTTCTTCTTACTTAGCTTTGTATCCTTTTTCCCTGTGATCTTAGTCTCAATGGTTCTTTTCCTATTATGATTCGTATTTTCCTTGGGCATAGGCACTTCGCGCTGCTAAGATTCTTTCCTAGGATTCATGGGTAATACTTCTTCTATATCTAAGACAGATACTTCAATATTTTGTGAGTCCTCTAATGCTCTTTCAGTTTTGATATATGGGCTTCTAGTGTCAAATAACTTCAATCTGTCTTCTTTCTCTTCAATCAACTACGCGATCCTTCTGATCATGAAATATTTTAACTCTTGTCTCTATTCTTCTAAAACCTCTTCTTCTTCCTTCTTTCTGGCTTGATCTCTTTCAATCCAAGGTTTTCCAAGTAACATAGTAAATGGGGCGTTGTCCTCAATAAATTTGATAATCTCAAAATCTTCTTCTCTCGAAGTTCCATTGACATCCATAGGTATCTGAGTGAGCCTCCCACATAGGTTTACCAGTTTCCCTATGAATAACCCTATTCCTCTTAATGAAGGGATCAAAGCAGGCTTTCCTATAGCTTCCCAAGTTCTTTCTGGCATAATGTTCACTTGTGTCTCTTCATCAAGGACAGAGTCAATGTCAAAGTCTCCTATTATTGCTTCAATGAATTATTTTTCTTTAAAGACCTCTGATAATCTAATATGTCGGTGATCATTCAAGGTGTATTTCATTTGTAGCAATACCTTCTATGATTCCTTCTGGGGTTCTACTTTTTCTGGATCTGCCTTAGGTTTTTCTTCATTCATATTCATTCTTTCAAGCTTAGCAATCATTCTAGGGTAATCCAACACTTCACGGTCCAAAGCTTTGCAACATAAGCAACTAGATCTTCCACCAGGGCATTCCTTAGGGAGATGTCTCGGTCTTATGCAACTGTAATAGAGGGTTAACCCTCTCTTTCATTTAAATGTTCCCCAACTTCTTCTATACTGTGCACCAGGATCATGGTAGCTAGTCTGCAAAAAATTCTTTCTAGGATCCTGCATCCATTTGTTAGTCCAAACATTCTTTCTATGCATAGGTATAACATATCTATCATTATTCTTATCATATCTATTCAAATCAAACTGTATTTCATCTAGCAGTGCCCCAGTTTTCAAACTAGGATAAACTCTATTAAATATACTTAGATCCATACCTTAGAAATAAAAAATTTGACTTATCTTACTTCTACAGAGCACAAAGCTTCCAGATCTAAGACCTTTTAACTAGTCTTACCTTTATTAGAGCACAGAGATTACAGATTTTTGGCACTCGACCAAGTTTTGAGGAATACTTGGTCATAGTTGACCGTTTGGTACTTCGACTGCCTATCGAAGATGGAGCACATGGTGAAGCGGAGATCACAGGATCTTGCCACCTTTATGGAACCTTTTTGGGTTTTTTGGGAATATTGTAACAGGAAAGGGATGTCGGCCCTTGTTTATACCTTTTCTATGTATAAATAGAGGTCTAGTCCATGTAAGAAAAGAGGCCCCATCTAGTCGATGGCTTAGTGCATAAGTTGGATCTATGTGATCAGAAGCCCGTGTGACTGTAAGAGCTTTGTGCATGCTGTAGTAAGTGTTGAGTGCATAGAGTGTGAGAAGTCTTAGTGCTTGGATCTACCCAGGGAAAGAGGATCTAGCGAGCTATGCAGATCTCTTGTCCTATGCGGGGTAGGATCATTGAAGCTTCGTGTTGTAACTTCTTGTCCAAGATAATATAAAGAAGACTTTGTGGACATAGCCCTTGGGTGGGGGTGAACCACAGTAACTCTGTGTATTGTGCTGATGTGTTTGTCTCTCTCTTGCTAAGTGCTCTGATATGTTTAGATAGATCTATTTATGTTGTTTGCTTATGAGATATGAATGCATGCTAGATATGATACATAATATGCTAAGTGCTTAATCTATTGAGTATAACCTCTTTATCATTGCTAAGTGCTAGATCTGAGTAATTAATGTGGTGCTCTGTGCTTTCTGCGAAGTATATTAATGAATGTATGTTAGGAAATAATTGATGCTAAGTGCGTTGTAAGCAAGATAATCACATATCTGTGTCCCAGCTAAGGTTGTAGACACCTGAGTCCTGCAACCACCCCTGCCTCTACCTCGGGTGAGACTTCATCTGCTTCACAGGTGTTGCCGAAAGGGCCGATAGTTAGGGATTTGTTGGTGTGCTCTTGAGCATTGAACCCTGGGTCTGCCCTTGTTCCAACACAGATCTTACCTCTTTTCTACAGATCTGACCTCTTTTCTTCATAAACTTCCACTTTTACCTTTCTTAGAGCACAAAGTGTTCAGATATTTCTTCTTTTCTTCATATCTGTCCTTCCTTTCTTGGCACAAAATGTTCAGATCTTGCTTCTTTTCTTCAGATCTGTCCTTCCTTTCTTGGCACAAAGCTTCACGGGTCGAGTAAAAAGTTGTGCATTAGGGAAATAGATCTACGCATAGAGCTTCCACAGTTTCTAATTGAATCTTCACACAAAGCTTCTCTTCCCTTAGTTCCCAGCAATCACAGCTTCAAGTCTCGGCAATGAAACCATTTGTTGGCATAGGGGCAGACCCAGGGTTCAATGCTACAAGAGTGCACCAACAAAACCCTAACTACCAGCCCTTTCGTCAACACCTGTGAAGCAGATGAAGTCTCACCTGAGGTAGAGGCAGGGGTGGTTGCAAGACTCAAGTGTCTACAACCTTAGCTGGGACACAGAACTGTGATTATATCGCTTATAGAGAACTTAGCATCGATCATTCATCAATATCCAGTCCTTATTATACTTCGCAACTAGAACAGAGCATCGCAACATTCATTTAGATCTAAGGTATCTCCATACTTAGCAACAGTAAAATAGATCAAATCAAGTAGATCAGCACTAAGCATCTTCATACATATCAAATCTACTATTCATACACATCTAATGGAGCACAAAGCATAAGTATATCTATCTAAATACATCAAATCACTTAGCAAAGGTAGAGATAAGCACATTGAGTCAAATCACAAATCATATCACACAGGATTTACGTGGTTCACCCCCACCCTAGGGCTACGTCTACCAACTATTCTTCTTTATTATCGTCGGCCAATCGGTTACAAGCATAGAACCATAGAAAACCTTACTTCGCACAGGACAGAAGATCTGCGCAGCTTGCTAGATCCGTATTCCTTGAGTTATAGCACAAAATCCTTCTACAATTTCTTACAGTAACTTGCACTCAGCTTCTGCAAGTCTCATATAGGCACTAAGCTCTTACAGATCTTACTTGCACTTAGCATACATCACATAGATACAATTCCATTCTCCTCTACTAGATGCCTAGATGTCTATTTATACATTTACAAAAGTGGTCCTAAGTGTGGGTGAACCCATGGACCGATATCCCTTTCCCATTACATAGTACCAAAACCCAAAAAGGGACCCAAAAGTGGGTTGAGATTCTGCAATCTCCGCTTCGTCTAGCGCTCCATCTTTAGCAGGCTATTGAAGTCCCAAAAATGGTCAAATATGACCAAGTGTTCCCAAAACTTGGTCAAGGGCCAACAAGATAGATAGATATATTTATTCTTTGTGCTTATGATGAATCTGGATGCTATATCTGACATCTGTGAACTTGCTTGGTGCTTGAATCTGCTAGATCTTATCTAATTCCTTATGCTAAGTGATTATATAATCATAAAATAACGGTTAGATAATGATGAAATAATGGTGCTAAGTTCTCTATTAAATATTATAATCATAGATCTGTGTCCCAGCTAAGCTTGTAGACACATGAGTCCTGCAACCCCCCCACCTCTACCTCGGGTGAGACTTCATCTGCTTCGCAGGTGTTGCCGAAAGGGATGGTAGTTAGGGTTTTGTTGGTGCGTTGTTGTAGCATTGAACCTTGGGTTTTCCCCTGTGCCAACATACACGAAGTCTTTTTCTATGATTTTTCGCATCTACTACAGGTGTGGATACTAAGGTTGAAGGATAACCATGCGACGAATTGGATTCGACAGCTAGATTGGACTCCAGTATAGATTGAGCAGTTACAGCAGGTGAACAACAAATTCACTCATGCAGTAGACTTCTGGCTTGATAGTATTGTTGCAGGGTTCATAACAGAGTTTGCAGTTGACACAACGAAGTCATACAACGCAGTAGAGCAAGAATTTATACGGGGACCTCGAGGAAGGTACATTCGATCACTCTATACTTCTATTAGGATATTTTTATAAAACAAAGGTGTAATGACAATGGAATCAGACAGCTAAACTTCCCTGTGTGCATGGAGGGGAGGGGGGAAGCACTGACAGAGAAGGGATAAATGGAAGGAAGTAGAGATAAAGGCAAGAAGGATGAGGAACCCTTGGACCCGATCATGATGGATGACGACCAAATCAAGTGGATCTTGGCATCATCATGAAAGACACGTAGCGGAGTACCCTACCAATATAAGGTGAATACCAAGAAGAGAGTCGTAGCCATGAGGGAGGGCTTGGCTAGCGATGAGGAAGAGGTAGAGGAGCTCTGGTCTATCGAGTAGATTGAGGAAATCATGCGTGCAACATATGAGAGGAAAACGAGAGGTCCAAGAACGGGAGGAGAAGGTAGCCATCCTATCCATATTAATGTCAGTGTGGAACCCATAAACCCATGTGCGACTAATACACCAAAGAGAACACCATATTTTAGACAACCGAATTTCGGAGGAAGTCCAACAACAGGAAGCACATCTACACAAGGAGAAACAACTGGAGGAGCCAGTTTAGGCAACACTAGTCAAGTATCTACACCGCGTAGAGGAGGTAGTAGTTCATTATTCAGAATGGTAGGACACAATCCCACTATCTGATTACCATAATTTCAGGGAGAAGCATCAGAAGACCCCGAGAATCATTTGTTCATTTGTGCAAAGATATGGGAAGAAAAACAAAATACTGATGAAGATACCAAACTCGTGTAGCTAGAAGTTACGCTAAGAGACTGTGCACTAGACTAGTACATGAGTCTAGACACAAACAGTGCCCTAGGAATGACAAGGACACTAGCCGACATTAATAATTTTATGATTAATGAGTTCCAAAATCCGATCTCAGAGGATCAATACATGAACAAGATGATCGAAATTAGACAGAACCCAGGAGAATTTATATGGGAGATTGATTATAGATTCAAGCGATTAAAGGGAAAGCTCAAATACCTTATGACCGATGTGCAGGATCGGCACCTATTTTTCAACTCACTACTACCACACTTAAAATATCCTTTACGACAACATAAGTTTCAGACGCAGGAAGAGACTCTGTAGGAATCCCTGCAACTGGAAGAGAATCAGTACCAATAGACAGACCCAACTATCAAAGAACTGAAGGAGGATTTGAAGAATCTAACATTTCAGCTGAACCAAAATAAGAACAATGACAAACGAGAATTTGTTTGGTGCACCACATGCAGGACGAAAGGACACCACAAGAAAAAGTGCCCAACATTGGCATAGTATATGGCAGCAGGTATGCCAAACCCATTACCAACGGGAGGGCTATGGTGAGAAATATGCAAGAAACTGGGTCACGACCCTTACCACTTCATGATGATGCAAAAATACTAGACAGTCCCAAAGAGTTCATACTTCACCTTTTGCAAATCAGTGGGCCACGACGATAAAGATTGTAGAACTATGGAGCTGATGTGGGAAAGAACATCAGATGCATATAGGGTACAGGCCGAAATGATGAATGGGCAAGAAGTGCCCCAGTTCAATCAGGCCCCAACTCCATACAATACTGCGCAACAACAGTATAACATTGCATTACAACCATACAATAATGTGCAGCCACAGTACAACCCGGCACAACCCCAGTACAATATCATGCAGTACAATCAGGAACCACAGTATAACATGTTGAGAGGTGATCGAGCAGACTACCGAGGAGGAGGATGAGCTAGAGGAGGTTTTGGACGAGGTAGAGGGCCAGTTACATGTCACAATTGTTAGCAACTGGGACATTATGCATGGGAATGTCCACTTCCACCACCAACTTGTATGTATTGTCGCACATCAGACCACAATACAGAGGAATGCCTGACACTACTAGTAAAGATTCAAGAAAAGAGGAACCAGAACAATCAGAATGTCTAGTGGATTTCAGTTGAAGTAAGGGATGATTGACGAAACATCAACATAATCACTCATGGAGGAACGAAAACAGGAAATGATGCAGTTCGACAGGAACCAGTGCCGAACCAATGGGTAAATAAAAACATTGAACTAAGGAATCATTTCGACGTGCAAAAGGAAAATGAGATCTTTAAATAAGAAAGACAAGAATTTCAGAAGGAGGGCACAACGTCGACTTCAACTACACAGCAAAGAAAGGAAGCCCCAGAATATGAGATGTTGTCATCACTGGATCATACCAACGGAATGCAGCCCATGGGACAAGTATAATCAAAGGCTTTTTTCAATCATGCATGAAAGTACTAAGTGATCCTTGATCGGTGAAAACACTGCAAAACATACTAGAGAAATGTAGCAGTGAGACAGACGAAAAGCCAAAACCAAAAACCGTTAACCACCTACACACAAGAAGAAGAACAAGTAGGGAATTTTGACTGAATGCTAACATTGGGGATTTCAACATGGGAGACATTATATTAGATCTAGGATCTGAAGTGAATGTACTAACAAAGAAGACATGGCAATGCATGGGAGAGCCAACACTAGGATACTCAAATGTCCAATTGAAACTAGCAAACTAGCATAGAGTCCTACCAATAGGTAGACTGAAAGGAGTGACAGTAGATCTTGATGGAGTGCACACGAAAGCAAACTTTGAAGTCATTGAAATAGTAGATGGCACAACACCTTACCCAACATTTCTTGGTCTGGATTAGGAATTTGACAACCATGCCATAATCAATTTGAAAACCAGGAAAATGACATTTTAATCTGGAGAATACAGGGTCATAGCGCCATTAGATCCATCTGAAGGGGAGAGGTTCGTAGAAACCACTTGTCTAGACTTAGAGGAAATCGGCCAGTTGTACAGAACAACTGCACGTGATGAGGATTACGTAAACCCAACTACAAATGGGGTACTCATTTGGTGAAGCATTACTTCATTTGCAACAGACTCAGACACCAGGTTGGAAAATTGGTAGCAGAGGCTACACGAAGTATCCACGAGAAGGTGTGCAAGGATAGACCATGTAGTAAGGTGGGTAGGCACAGAAATCATAGAACCGCCCATTTTCCATGGACTAAATGATCTGGAAACATTACTAACACAATACGAAGATGAAGTCTTAGAGAATCATAGATGGCTAGCACTAGACTTAGCATTGAAGGCCACACCCACAAGATGGTGGGGCACACACAAGGAGACAATCATAGATCGGTATCAATGAAAGTTGTTACTGTGCATAAGGTTTGGCGCAGAATAGAAAAACAACAAACAACAAAAATATGAAGGACATGGGACACCAACAGAACACTTGAATGTGTGTAAAACATTGTGGATGATGACACCACCAGAGGAATGGCCTCATCACTTCATACATACTCTCGAAGGCATACCAACGAATTGGTACACAGACTAGGAATTGCACAAATGAACTACAACATGGAGGACATTACAACAGAACTTCACAGTCACTTTCTCATTCGAACATGAGAACCCCAACATAGACGCAACCCTCAAATGGATCAGAGGAGTGATATACATCAAAGAACTGGAAATATAATTTATCACAGAAGAGAAACAGCAGAATAAGCAGACGGTCAAGGAACTGTTGTCATCTTACCATGTATAGGAAGAAGCACCAGATGAAGATGATCTGTGCGATATTCAGATCAAAGAAGAAGAAGGAGAAAGAGATGTGGAAGGACCACCCCTAGAATCAGAATTCATTTCCATGCCAATCAAGGTAAATTTAGTTAACATCGGTACAGTGGAGGAGCCCAAAATGGCCATCATTCGGGATTACTGGGATGAACAAATAGTAGAAAGTATCAAAGAGTTGCTATGTGAATACAGTGACCTCTTTCCCACAACATTTATAGAGATGAAGGGCATAGCCGAGAAACTAGGAGAAATGAAGATACCACTTAGACCTGATGCGAGACCTATAGACAACGACCCTATAGACTGAACCCCATATATAAACAGAAAGTTAAAGAGGAGATTGATAGGATGCTCAAAGTCGACATCATCAAATCAGTTGAGGAGTCAGAATGGATAAGTCTGATGGTAGTGCAAGACAGGAAATAGGGAAGAGGAATCAAGATATGCATCGACTTGAGGAATTTGAATGATGCATGCCTACACGACCCATTCCCTACACCATTCACAGATGAAGTGCTAGAGAATGTGGGAGGACATGAATCATACTCATTCACTGATGGATTCTCAGGCTACCATTAGATTAAAATAACACAGGAATATAGACATAAGACAACGTTCGTGACAGAATGGGGATCTTATCATTAAAAAATAATGTCATTTGGACTGAAGAACGCACCAACAATATTTTCCAGAGTGGTCATTGCAGCATTTAAGGAATTCATCCATCAGTTTCTTGAAGTATACCTGAATGATTGGACAGTATATAACCTGTTGAAAAACCATGTGGAATTTTTACGGCTGATGTTAGAAAGATGCAGACAGTGCCAGATATCACTGAACATCAAGAAATGGATATTTGGAACACCGTTTGGGATACTATTGGGCCATATAGTATGCAAACAAGGTTTATTGGTCGATCCAGCAAAGATCACAGTCATTGTTAAGTTGCCGGCACCAAGAATAGTCAATCAGCTAAGAGCGATGTTAGGAAATTCATCAAAGGCTATGCATAAATTACTGCACCCATGGAAAAGTTGTTATGAAAGGATACAAAGTTTCAGTGGAACGATGAGTGTCAACATGGTCTAGATATTTTGAAGGAAAAGATGGTTACCACGCCGATATTAGTATTTCTAGACTGGGAAAAGACATTCCATGTGCATGTAGATGCATCGGTGATAGCACTTGGAGCTATCTTAGCATAGCCAGGAGCGAGAGACTTGGATCACTCGATAGCATTTGCAAGCAAAAATTTATCAAACTCAGAACAGAATTATAACACGATAGAAAGAGAAGGCCTAGCTATGGTCTATGCACTACAGAAGTGCAGGCATTACTTATTAGGAAAACACTTTAATATGTTCATAGACCGCTCATCCCTGAAATACCTAGTGAACAAGCCAATGTTGGGGGGGAGAATATGTCGATGGTTACTTTTATTTGAAGAATTCAACTTTGAAGTAATAGTTAAACCAAGAAAATTGAATGCAGGACCTGACCACCTGTCAAGAGTCACAAATGGAGAAGAACCTACGAACGTAGAAGACAACTTTCTGGATGCACAATTATTCTCAGTGCAGATTGTTGATGAACACTTTGCAGATATGATTCAGTACTTGATTGCAGGTATTGCGCCGCAAGAATATACCATCACGCAGCCGACTATCAAATGATTGTAGGACACTTATATAAAATGGGTGCAGATAACATTTTGCAAAGATACATATTAGATCATGAAAGACCAAAAATTTTAGCAGAAGGCCACAAGGGAATCACAGGAGGGCACTACGCAGGGAAATCTACCGCGCAAAAGGTATTACGCGTAGGACTGGGGTGGCCAATGATTCACAGAGACTCGAAGGAGTACTTTCAAAGATGCGATGTCTGTCAAAGGGTAGGAAAACCCAATAGAAGAGATGAGATGCCACTACGACCACAGGTAACATTACAGGGATTCGAAAAATAGGCAATAGACTTTGTGGGCCCAATTAACCCACCAGCCAAAAGGACAGGGGAAAGATACATTATTACAGTGACGGAATATCTAACAAGATGGACGGAAGACGCACTAGTAAAATATTGCAGCGGAGAGACAACAACACACCTTTTTTTTGAACAAGTAATCATGAGATTTGGGTGCCCAAGAGTCTTGATGAGTGACCAAGGCACGCACTTCATAAACAGCACCATTCACGCAATGATTGAAGTGTTCGAAGTCCATCACCAGAAGAGCACACCATATCACCCATGGGCGAATGGCATAGTGGAAGCCTTCAACAAAATTCTGGAGAACACACTAACAAAGATTTGTAATGCCAATAGAGATGACTAGGACCTCAAAATACCAGCAGTATTATGGGCATATAGGACTACATGAAAAAATATGATAGGGCACACACCATTCAAACTAGTTTATGGCCAAGAAGCAGTAGTGCCATTAGAATTTTTAGTACCCAGCTTGTGCATAGAAACTATCACACAAATGACGAAATGAGGCATAGTACAGGAGAGACTGAATCAACTATTGACCATGGAGGAAGACCAAATCTTGGAAGGATTCCATCAACAAGTGCAGAAAGCAAGAGACAAATCTTGGCATGATCAACACATCAAGAGGAAAACGTTCAAGGAAGGAGATCTAGTACTGATGTATGACAACAAATCGCTTCAGCACCCGGGAAAGCTTAGAATGCATTGGTTAGGACCATATGAAGTAAAATCTATCACAGACAGAGGAGTTGTACAACTAAGAGATTTAGCAGGTGTAGAACTCAGAGGAATGATCAATGGGAGCTGACTGAAGTTGTATAAGGACAGTCGACCACCCACCGCGTAGTAAAAAAAAAAAAAAAAACAACAGCAAAATATGAATCCGACAAAGGCAAGGGTAATGGTTATATGCAAAGGAAAAAACAAGCAGGAAAAGGAAAATCGAAAAAAAGTAGTATGATAGGACAACACTAGGTGGAATTAAAGAATGGCAAGGACCGATGGGACATCACATTAATTGCGCCAACTGGAGATGAAAAAGAAGCATAATGGCAAGTACGAAACCGTTGTAGATACATTGAACCCACAGTTATGGTGTATTAAACACATAATGGAGGAAACATCCTCGACAAGCTTCATGACAAGCCCATACAACATGCAAGCACAGGAGCAGCTAGTCTATTCGCGAAAGGAGAACAAAGAGAGATTACTAGCAGCCAACACACACAGAGAGAGACTACAGAGCTCACAGAAGTTCTTCGAACTCAAAAAACATTCAATAGTCACCACTATGGCACCACCAAAGCCAGCAGAAGCAATCCATCCTGCCAGACCGACTAGGGTTCAAACTAGGTCATGAGAACCGTTGGAAGAAAATGAACAACAGTAGTCGGAGATCGTTGATATCTACGAAATCACATCCCCAAAGACGATATTGGTGAATTCTACACTGATTGTGGAAGAAATTCAGCAGCCACAAGTAGAGGCCATGAAAGTGGATACGCCAGTAGAGGCGCAGGAGCCTTAGAACAAGGAAGCAGAAACCCAAAAGGAAGTGAAACCAGAAAGCACCGAAGCAACCCTGGAAGTTAATGAAATGACACAAAATTCAGAAGCAGCAGTCGAGCCAAACGGGTCTCAAACGACCATATCAGGACAACCAGCAGGGGATACCATTGAAGATTCCTTGGCTTGGCCAGAATAGGTGATAGGGGAGTAATCAAAAGTTGTTGGACCTTCGAACCAGCCACCGCAGCAGGAAGACAAAGTACATATACCAAGCTCACCCCGCAAGAAACCTGTAGCAGAAATTATTCTACCACGCATACCAGATGGAGTATAGGTAGGACCAGACCTATTGGGCCATGTTGAGAAGATCAAATACTCATACCATGACATATCATATGAAACCAAGTCCTGGAACTTGCGTGCAAGGTCTTTATAGAGACCATAGGCACAAATCGGCTGGGAGAAGCGATTAACTAGCCATACTAGTGGGCAACTAGATTGGACAAAATAGGAATCTTAGGTCTGTTGACCCTACAATATTTTGGCAGAGGCCAATACACAATAGCCTGTGTCAAGCAGTTGTTAGCAGTCACACATGGAGGGGACATATGGTTGGACAAACCCATCCCCATAACTGTTGATCTTATCGCGCAAATCACAGGGTTACCAACCCGAGGTATGGATCTCGCGTTGATTTTGGATGACAAATCCAAGGAGAAAGTGTTGGAAGAGGAAATGAAGAATAAGTATGGAATTGCTAAGGGAACAAGAGGCATCATGATCAAACAAATCAACAACGCAGCCACACAATTGGGCACAAAAATCTTAGCCTGCAAATTGCTAAGAAAATGTCGCAAAGAGGAAGTACTAGCTGGAGTCACTCCAGTTGCATCTCAGTGCGCAGAAGGCACCTCAATGAGCTAGGCACCATATCTATTGAAATTATTCCAAGAGGACTGCAAGGATGTGCAGGACCTAGGCACATAGTTCCATTACTCATGGATAATTACCCTAATAGCCTTCATGGGATGCCGAGAACCAGGGTATGTAATATTTTGTACCATACCACAGCCAGCGGGAGCGAGGTACCTATTGCTGAGATCTGAGCCACATGCCAAACATAAGAGGGAGAATGGGATCATATTTGAAGAATACCTACATGACATACAGGAATCTATCAACCTATCATGAAGAATAACACCAGAGGCTGTCGCGCAATATGCAGACATTGCCAATTTTCAGGCCACACAAAAAACAATGTGGATACAACCAAGGCAGGATCTAGATAAACAGTGGCTACAGATGTGCTACTACATCACAGAGGGTGAAAACAACATGGTCATCAGCGAATGGCCCAATGAATGGAGGATCCTAGCCATTTCTCGGGAAGTACCAGAAAGAACAGCAGAAGGAGAGGTAGAGCAGACAAAAATGCAGCCTTCAAAAATCCAAGTGCCCAGGAAACCAAGAATGGGCCAAGGCAAGCCGACTTAGGCAGACGAAGGGTCAAAGAAGACAGGAACCCAGAAGGGGCAGAAAGAGACTATACAACTGACCAATGGACAGAAGAAATGGGTCGAGGGAGTGCAGGAGACTGCCCCAAATCCCAACACGCAGGAATCAGGGGGAATGAAGAGATCGATAGACAGACAGGAGGTGCGCGAAAGAAATCAAAGGCGCAAGGAACATCACCAGACCATACGATCACAGAGGACGATGGGGAAATGATCGCCAGAATGCTTCAAGATTGTCTAGCATAGGACTTTGACCATGCAGCACACCACAGGGACAAACTACAGAAAGAGATGGCAGAAATGGGAGATTTCCTCAACAAATTCGGGAAGCACAGATAGCAAGCTGCAACAGGGTCATAGAGCCATCAACACTGCAGAAATAAGGAATGGTGCAAGACGAAGATCGATAGATAGACAAGGGGATACTGCAACCACACACAATATTCCATATCAACCCCAACATTATGCACATGGATGAAATTGTGAGGCAGACACCCTTGAAATACTTGAACCAGTTCCAACTTGTGTTGACAAGGATACCATCAGGGGCATTACATAGGTTGCAGGTGAGCATCAACCATGAGGTACAGTCTCACACATGCAGACACTTAATCGAATTGAAGAAGGCTACAAAGGAACAAGAAGAATTGAAAGTAGGCTATGAGAAGGCCAAATATGAGACCGAGGAGGAAAGGGAGCGCCTAAAAGGATTGGAGCAGAAAGTGGCAGGAACTTATGAGAAGATTCCACAGGTCGTGCAAAATGAGGAAGTTGCAACCATGGAAAATATTGATCGGATTGTGCAAGAAATTAATAAATATCATAAGGAGATCAAGAATCTCTGACAACAGCTCATACCAACCACTCCACTAGAAGTGAAGGAGCAAAGGAAGAAGGAAGCAACATAGCAGTTGTAGGAGATAGAGCGGCAAGTTAGCACAGCAACTGACTTGTTTGATAAAGCAACACAACTTTGGACAAGGTTGGAGGAGGATCCACAGGTCCAACACTAGGATGAGGAAGAGGAAAGGATCGATGCAACGATCCAAGAGCTCAAGCACAGGCAGAAGACCATACCAATCCCAGAACGAGTCAGAGGGACACAGGAGATGAAGAAGATGCAGGAAAAACTCATTATTGTGCAAATGCAGAAACAGGAACGCCAGGCTCAAATAGAACCATTGCAGGAATGGGTAGCAGAAGTAATCGCATAGGCAGAGGGAGATAAAACACATATAACACAGACCCAGGTAGAATGTGTAGAATTGATCAGCGATGAAGTAGCAGCCCAAGTAGTGGACAACATCAAGGAAAAGACTGTGTAGGTACTAACAAAAGAAACAGATCTTAAGGAAAATTTCCAGACGATCACCAAGGAGATCAAGGAACCCCAAAAGGATTAGGTGGCTCAGAACAAGCCACATGTCAGTGTTGGGGGTGTTAGCGATTAAGCTTGTCATGTTCTGGTGGATGGTGATTTTGGCCTAGGTCTGTGATTTGCCTATCTTTTCCCCCATTTTGTGCAGACCCGATCATAGATTTCTCCTCCCAGTCTATATTTTCCTTTGTTGTTTGATTTCATCCTTTGGTCTACTGGTTTTCCTTGTCGAAATTTTCCTAAGAGATATCGGCCCGAGCTTTCCTGTTCCCCCTATGGATGATTACTTCTCTTTTTGCCTCTATTACCGAGTCTTTGTTTTTCCCCAAGTCCTAGTCATGACATCCAAGTCTTCATTATTGCAGGCCACAACACTAAGAGAGGTCTTATATGGAATCAAGCGAGTGCAGGAATCAGGATTTCAAATGTTGAAAGATTATGCATCAAGGATCACGAAATCCTGATTCGCGAAGGGGAAGATCTAGGCCATCCATTTGTGAGAAGCAGAGGGCCATTGATTTGACTTTAGTGATTTTTGGAATCGGGAGTTCAAGGTTCTCGTCGAAAAGTGAACCCATAGCCCGAAGCCCCGAAATGCGAAATCCTGATTTCGTGATTTCGTGAATCGGAGGTTTCCCAAGAGCAGCACATCTTTCTCCCGAAACACAAAATCGTGAAATCTCCCAGAAATTGGGCCCACAGTCCTAGCGCTCAGTCACAAATGAAGTAGGTCCAGGAAAAGGGGCTAGCACTTGTCGCATAGTCGACATTTCATATTGTCAAGGGAACGATCATGGTTGTCCATTTTGAAGCGAGTCTAACCGCCGATCTCAGCGATCATTTCACTATTTCAAGCATCGTGATATTGAATTCAAGATGGGGTGAAAACTCTAGAAATGAGAAACCTCGAAACATCATGCGGGACAAGCGTGAGGTCACGACCCGCAGTCACATGGGGCGGTTGAAAAGAGCCATGCCAAAGGGGTCGAGAGCATTTGTATTAACAACAGAGGAAGGCAACATGGTTTCAAGATGTCAAGTTTAACTCAGCAAGTCAAGAGTGTTGCCTAAGAGCATTCATGGACGTCTGGACTCATCCCGATCCCAATAAGGGAAGTTAATGAAGTCGAAGAAGGTGATTGAAACCTCGTTTAAACCATAAATAGGAAGCATGGAAGCACCGGTCGTGGAGGCAGGCTGTCAGCCCAAGGTCACCCTCTCATGAAATTTTCTTGCAAAGCCCATACTATCTTAGATTTGCGTGTGAAAAAGGAAATCATGTGCAGTCTGACAGAAGGAGAAGAAACACAAAGCTTTGAATGCAGGGGTCCAACTACATCCCTGGGGGACGTTAGCAGTTCTGAGTATATATACTCATGTTTTATATTTTGTAAGGGTCGATGGTTGAGCAAGGCTCCCAATTGTAAAGCTTTAGTAAAAGCCTCTGGTTCTCTGGTTATGTTATGTATTTGAGACTTCTTCTCTAATGAAAGTCAGTTTCATTTTCATCTCTTTATAACGGTTGTATTAGAACACTCGGGCATGGAATATCCAGTCGAGGATAGTTGTGTTTATGTGATGTATGTTTGATCACATTGACACCACTATCGGTTTTAATCAGTGCCCTGTGTTGCTTTCTTTCCAACACTAAATGACCTGGGCATGGACGATCTAGTTGGGCAATTACCATTGAATTGTGATGTATGATTGGTTTCATTTCATGATAATTTCATTTAGTTCCCTGTAGATCTGAGCCAAGAAGATCTTGTCTTTCGAGTTCTCTTCTCCTTTAGCTACCGAAAGACCAGACGTCCATAGCATACCACTTCATCTTCTTTAGGTTCTTCCCCCTACTCACCATTATGCAGCAAATCACTGACTGAAGTTAGACCACCCTTAAATTTATTCATTGTGACATACAAACTAATGGGTATTGGGCTTACCTCTACTACAATCCAGAGGTGACTTCTGGTGCTAACATTTTTTGTGTCGTTACCGGGGATGAAATTGAAGATTTTCCCTGGGATTGAACGACAAAGCTTACTAAGTTGTGAAGGTGCATCAGAACTTAGTACATTAAATATTGAAACTGTGCACCTGGCAACTCCACTGTGGTGACTCCATTGAGGCGGATCCACTGGCGACTCCACTGTTTCAGTTGTGGCTTCTAGAAGCATACATGTGAGGTCTACTCCACGACTTCCTTTAGCAACACCTGAATCTGACCCAGAGAAAATTGTCAAAAATGAAAAGGCCCTCCAGGAAGGTACTTCTACTGTTGAACCAGGTATTTCTGATAATTTCCACTGTCCTTCTTTAGAAACTCCAATTTCTGCTTCTCATTCCCATGTTATACCTTATGTTGGAGTTTCACGAAATTTAAATTTTGAGAGTGTTCCTGTTGAGTTTTCCCCTCCTGGTCTGGGATTGGAGGGAGAAACCCTTGACACTCCTCTCTCTCCTGAAATTGTACTATGGTTTAGACCCATCACATCTGAATATTTTCCCACCCCGTGCTTTACCACTCCTCATCCTGTTGTTGTTGCTACAGATGAAGAAACCTCTTTTCCTTCGGGCCATTTGGCCTTTTCTTCGAATCCTATGCTTCTTTCCTTTCCTCCCAGAGGCTCAGTCCCAATATCCCCAGTTCGAACCCCTTCTCCTCCTAATTCTCCTCCACCTCATATCCCTAGGGCAAGTGCTAATCCCCCTAGAAATAGAATGGATGCCATAGTGGCTGCAAGATATGCCCCTCTAGTCCTACCTCAGCCAATGAATTCCCTCCCTACTAGAGATTACCTAAAATATATGCCTAATTTCACTGAAGAGGAGGAAATAACTACTGAAGAGCACCTTGTTGCCTTCTACAGTTATGCGGACAATCTAAATATTTAAAATGAAGACGTCTGGATGAGAGTGTTTGTCTAGAGCCTTGATGGTGAGGTTAGGAAGTAGTTTAGTGGATTAACCCCTGGATCTATTGTTGGTATCGAGGCTCTAGATGATGCCTTCTTAAGACAATGGGGGGATAAAAAGGACTTTATGCATTATATCACAGAGTTTGGGTCCCTAAAGAGAAAAGAGGGAGAATTTGTTTCTGATTTCTCCAAAAGATTCAACAAGATGTACAATAAGATCCCTGCTGAGATAAAGCCTACAGAAGCCTCTGCCAAAATCACTTATGATAGTGCTTTTGACCCCGATTTCTGCCTCCTGCTTAGGGAAAGAAGAGCTACTTCCCTAGCTCATATGCAAGATGCAGCCTTGGAAGTAGAATCCAATGTATTGGTAGTTGACACACTTAAGAGCAAAGCCAACAGAGACAAAGGAAGAGGAATATATGAGGCCTCAACCTATGGTTCTTCTGCATCATACCCTCAAGTAGATGAATTAACCAAGATGGTGAAGTCCCTGTCTGCATAAATGGAGAAGATGAAATTCGAAGGGAAGAAAGGTTATAAGAATGTCCCAAATACTGATAACAGAGACATCTTCAGGAGGTCTAATAACAATGCTCCTCAGATTATGCCAAAGGCGAAGAGGGATAGAGATAGAAGCAATCAAAAAATCCAGAATCCCCTTCAAAATAACCTTGCTATTGATGAGGAAAGGGAATAAGAGGAGCTTGACCCTGAAATTCACTGTATTGGAAACACCTCCCCATTTCCCCATTTGACTCAATCCGCATACAAGGAATCCCTCCTGGACAGTCAAATAAATGAGCTAAGCAAGGGGAAAAAGGCCAATACTAGTCCCAGCAAATGCAACCTCCAGTCCAAGAGGAAAATAGAAGAGTCTGACATCCCTGCTCAGCCTACCAGAGTAGAGAATCCTACTAAGCATGCAACGAATACCATTAAGGAAAATAAAGCTCAGAATCCCTCGCCAATAGCCAAAGACCCTGTCCCAGACGTGAGAGAAATTATGAAACACCCTTCCTCCTTTAGCTTTGAGCATGAAATTCAAAAGATTATAATCCTTGTTCCCCTGGTAGAGCCAGTCAAGAACAAAGACTTCAAAAGGTCCCTCTCTAAGCTGTTGTAGACCGTGTTAACTCTCAAAAACGCACCGGCATTTTTTGAAGGAAATATGCCTAATCTTGAAGGGAAATTTTCACTAGCTTCCCTAGCTCCAAATCCAAATCTGATTGTACCATTGGAAATCTTACGATCTGTATATGTCGATCGACTATTGGAATGTGCGAAACGGATATTCCATGGCTGAGAAAATTTATTTTTACCAAAGGCAGTTTTTTCCGAAAATTCTGACTTTCGGTGGTTAAATGACCCACGAACTGTTCCAGTCAACCACCGAAAGCCTGTTTTAACCAGAATTTTCAAAATTTCGCCCAGATCAGGAATTTTTGAAGCATAATGAGATGAAACCTCTTGGAATAGACATGTGGTGAATTATCAAGTCCAGCATAACAGTTAG
>ML779687.1:1183307-1193873 GCA_009831015.1 Picea engelmannii | reverse complement strand
ACCCAGTGTGGGCTACGTCCACCAGAGAAATTGCCAGGTCCTTCCTTTATTATTATCCAGCAAATGAAGGGATACAACCTACAGCAAAACCCGTTGTAACTTTCTCTTCTTTCTCTCACAGTCTCCTCTCTCAGAATACAATAATCACTATCAACCATAGCCGTGATACATTTCCCTCATAAAAGAGCGTTTCCTTCTACGGCAAAAAACCCTAACATAATCTCTACCGTTAGATCTGCGACCTTATAATGAACGGTCCATATTTACAATGAAATTACAATATAATTTTACAAGGCAATTTTTGCTTCGAGGGTTTCACCCCTGAACCCCCGCTGGGGGCCTGCTTGCCCCCAGACCCCCCAGCCGGGGGGATAGCCCCCCCAGACCCCACAGAGGGGGTACCCCCCCTCTGCACTCCCCCGCATGGAAGAGTGTACATACTTATGGGGTGTAAATACTTCATGGGGTATAAACACGGTTGAAAGCAAGGACCTCTGAATCAGGAAGATAATCAGGCTCCACAACCAACAGATGACTCATAATATTCTCAGGGTTGGTTATTTCTGGCCCACTATGTTCACTAATGTTTGCACAAAATTCAAAGCTTGTGCTAAATGTCAGAAATTCTCGGGAAAGAAGCAGCTAAAGCCCCTGCCATTGAAACCTGTGATTTCTTCAAGGCCCTTCTAGCAGTGGGGCCTAGACTTCATTGGGAAGATTCATCCTGCATCCAGCAGTCAGCATAGATGGATCCTGATGGCCACAGATTATTTTATCAAGTGGATAGAAGTTATCCCCACAAGGAGGGAGTCCCACAAGGTAATCATCAGCTTCCTGGAGGATATCATAGCAAGGTTTGGATGTCCGAGCAGAATTGTCAATGATAATGCTGCATGTTTCAAAGTTGAACCATTGATCTCATTCTGTGAGTAGTTCAGAATTGTGTTGATCCACTCTACCCCCTACTATCTGCAAGGCAATGGATTAGCAGAGTCCTATAACAAAAGCCTCATCAAATTCATCAAAATATTGTTAGAGAAAAACAAGAAAGCATGGGATTCAAAGCTCAAATTTGCCTTGTGGTTTGATAGAGTGACAGCTAAACGGTCCCTGGGCATCTCTCCTTTCCAGCTTGTATATGGGACTGAAGAAATTTTTCCCTCTCAGCTCGCCTTGCCAGTACCAAAGTTCTTCCAAGACTACCAAGAAGAGCCCGATGATATGATCAGGAGGATTCATCAGCTGGTAGAAGTATAACAGACTAGAGAGAAATTGATGGACAGATCACATGACCGTCAGCAAAACATCAATCAAGCCTTTGACAGGGAGAGCAGAAAAGAGGATTTTCAGCTGGGAGAGCTAGTTCTCAAATGGGATGCGCCTAGACAAGACAAGGGAAAGCATGGTAAATTTGAGGCCCTTTGGATCGGACCCTTCAATATTTCTGAGACATTTCCCAATAATACTTATAAGTTGCAGAATCTGGAGGGTGGTGAAGTTTTTGATGGCCCTATAAATGGGCACTTATTGAAAAGGTTTTTTGTTTAAAAGTTGCAGTCGGCGTCCCACCATTGTAAATATCGTTCTTGTTTTATGTTTATTCTTGTTTTAAATAGGAGACTCCATAACCCAAAGAAAGGCACTGGAGTTGCACGTTCTTGGCATCTTACAGGGAGCATTCCATCCCCCGTGGAGCCAAATGTTAGCTATTAAGCTTGTCATGTTCTGGTGGATGGTGATTTTGGCCTAGGACTAGGATTTTTCATGTCTTTCCCCCCCTTTTGTGTAGACCCGATCATAGATTTCTCCTCCCGGCATATATTTTCCTTTGTTGTTTGCTTTCATCCTTTGGTCGACTAGTTTTCCTTGTCGAAATTTGCCTGAGAGATATCATCCCCGAGCTTTCCTGTTCCCCCTATGGCCAATTACTTCTCTTTTTTCCTCTATTATCGAGTCTTTGTTTTTTCCCAAGTCCTAGTTGTTTCGTCCAAGTATTCATTATTGCAGGCCGTAGCACTAAGAGTGGTCTTATATGGAATCAAGCGAGCGTGCGAATCAGGATTTCAAATGTTGAGAGATTATGCATCAAGGATCGTGAAATCCTGATTCATGAAGGGGAAGATCTAGGTCGTCCATTTGTGAGAAGCAGAGGGCCATTGATTTGACTTCAGCAATTTCGAGAATCGGGAGTTCGGGGTTCTTATCAACAAGTGCACCCATAGCTCGAAGCCTTGAAATGCAAAATCTTGGTTTCGTGATTTCGCAAATCGGAGGTTTCCCAGGAGCAGCGTCTCTTTCTCCCGAAATGCAAAATCGCGAAAGCTCCTAGAAATTGGGCCCACGGTCCTAGCTCTTGGTCACAAAGGAAGTAGGTCTGGGAAAATGGGCTAGCACTCGTCGCATAGTCAGCATTTTGTAATGTCAATGGAACGATCGTGGCCATCCATTTTGAAGTGAGTCTGACCATCGATCTCAGCGACCGTTTCACGATTTCGGACATCGTGATATTGAAGTCAAGATGGGGTGAAAACTCTTGAAATGAGAAACCCTGAAACATAATGTGGGACAAGTGTGAGGTCACGGCCCGCAGTCACATGGGGTGGTTGAAAAGAGCCATGCCAAAGGGGTCGAGAGCATTTGTATTAACAGCAGAGGAAGGCAACATGGTTTCAAGGTGCCAAATTTAACTCGGCAAGTCAGGAGCGCCACCTAAGAGCATTCATGGATGTCTGGACTTGTCCTGATCCCAATAAGGGAAATTAATGAAGCTGAAGAAGGTGGTTGAAACCTCGTTTCAACCATAAATAGGAAGCATGGAAGCACCGGTCGTGGAGGCAGGCTTTCAGCCCAAGGTCACCCTCTCATGAAATTTTCCTGCAAAGCCCATACTGTCTTAGATTTGCGTGTGAAAAAGGAAATCATGTGCAGTCTGACAGAAGGAGAAGAAACGCAAAGCTTTGAATGCAGGGGTCCAACTACATCCCTGGGGGACGTTAGCAGTTATGAGTATATATACTCATGTTTTATATTTTGTAAGGGTCGATGGTTGAGCAAGGCTCCCAATTGTAAAGCTTTAGTAAAAGCCTCTGGTTCTCTGGTTATGTTATGTATTTGAGACTTCTTCTCTAATGAAAGTCAGTTTCATTTTCATCTCTTTGTAACGGCTGTATTAGAACACTCGGGCATGGAAGATCCAGTCGAGGATAGTTGTGTTTATGTGATGTATGTTTGATCACATTGACACTGCTAGCAGTTTTAATCAGTTCCCTGTGTTTCTTTCCTTCCAACACTGAATGACCCTGGCATGGATGATCTAGTCGGGCGATTACCATTGACTTGTGATGTATGATTGATTTTAGTTCATGATAATTTCATTTAGTTCCCTGTAGCTATGAGCCAAGAATATCTTGTCTTTCGAGTTCTCTTCTCCTTTGGCTGTCGAAAGACCAGACATCCACAGCAGACCACTTCGTCTTCTTTAGGTTCTTCCCCCTACTCACCACTATACAAAAAATCACTCACTAAATTTAGACTAAGACCTCACTTATCTATGTATTCCAACCCAATTTTCTGAGTTAAAGTAATATAATCTTGAGACTGTGTCCATTAGACCGCCCTTAAATTTATTCATTGTGACATACAAACTGATGGGTACTGGGCTTACCTCTACTGCAATCCAAAGGTGACTTCTGGTGCTAACAGGGGGCCTATTGGCAGCTGGCCGAAGTGGAAAGAAAGATGTTCAAGGGGAAAGAAAGCGTGCAGAAATGGAAGTAACAGCTGGAAGAAAACATAGCACGTGTGCATGCAAGAAAGCGTGCACAAGGAAAGCGACAGCTGGAAGGAAGAACAACACACGTGCATGGGAGGAAGACCTAACGTCGGTAGGGTTAGGGTTTTTTTAATACATTGTAAATGGCTGAAGATATCGATAGATATAAATATAGATACATAGGGATAATAGCAGGTTCCAGTTTTTGTTGTGTAAGGTTGTTGGTTCCTGACTAGTTCCTTTTTGTATTGTTCATATTGGTTATGTATGAGTCGATGTGATATGTAATATTGTTGTAAACTATTTTGTAAGTTGTTGAGCTAGAACAGAGGAGAGAAGGAATATCTGAGGATTAGATCGCAGGTTGTGGAGCCTGGTGCGATCTAGTTCGCCTCACATAGATCTTACCCATCTGAGGAGAATTGTAAGCGCGTGGCGCTAGAGATGCAGAAATACCATAATAAAAGAGCAAAGAGCCAAATCTTTTTGGACGTAGCCCAGGAGGGGGTGAACCACAGTAATATATGTGTAATGTGATGAATGCATGCATGTCTTTATCCCTTGTTCAGTAGTTATTTGTTGTGTTTAATGAATGAATGAGTTATTATATTGCATGTTTAAATATTGTTGTGATAATGAGGGAATATCCATGGAAGTTGTCGTATAGTCGGGAATAATAGTAGGTTTAAATTATGAGTTATAATAAATGGTTTGAAATATGGATCCCTTATCTCACGCTCAATCCTAGGCTGTAAACACATGATTCTTATAGCCACCCATTAAAGCTATCTCGGGTGAGACTGTGCAATGCATTCTGTGTGTCGTGTTGCCTTCTGGTTCACCAGGAGGGCCGATAGTTTTAGAGGCTTTGTTGGAAATCCAAAAAGATATGAACCCTAGGTCAATAACTCAGATGTTCAAGAAAGAAGAATAAGTAAGAGAAATAAACCAACACCCCTCTCGATTACAACTTTTTACTTAGACGTAGTTGGATCGATTCTATGCGTGCAGTTGTTTCTACTCTTTTCCGTATGATACATTTCCCTCACCAAGGTAAAGTTGTTACAGTATATCATCTCACCTTCTTTAGTTCCGATTCACACACTAGTAACGTTCATCCCCCTGGTTATGAAAATGTTGGTGTGGGTATTTTAAAAGATTCATCATTAATGGGTACTTTCCCCATTCCACCACCCGATGTTCCTCCTCCTTTTTTCAATTCTATTAACATCATTTCGACCAGTGTTGGTGAAACCCTTGAGTCTTACAACCCTTGGATAGTTCCTAGCTTGGACGATTGTCTTCATTATTGGGACCGAATGCCTTTAAGTTCGGTGGAATTGGCCTATCAAGATATTCAATCGGAAACTCCTTCTCCTCCTTCTCTCTTAGATACATCTCCTGATTTGTTTCACATGGTATTTCACACCAACGAAATAATAATGACAGTTATGTCCATGGAAGATGCCCCCTGGGATGATGGGAATCATCCTTCTATCCTCTTCCTAGAACCCAAGACTATTGAGAGTTACCAACGGATTTTGAATCTGTCTACAATCATTATTATTCCCCCAGTCTATGAACCAACACGTGATGTTTTGTATGAAGGGAACTTGGGAAATATCTCACCTACCATATCTCTAGATATTTTGATTAAGCCTGGAATTGTAGAAAATGTTCATATCGGTGCCTCATGTTCTCCTGATGAGAACTGAACTTACAAGGCAATTTTCCAAGAATTGTGTGACGTTTTTTCATGGAGTTACGAAGAAATGCCTGGAATTGATCCAGATATTGTTGTACATGAAATTAAGACATACCCTAACGCTAAAATCATTCTACAAAGACGTCACCTAGTTCATCCATGAAAATTTGTTGCGATCAAACTCGAAGTTGAAAAACTTCTTAAAGTTGGTTTTGTCTACCCTGTAGCGTTGATTGATTGGGTGTCCAATCTTTTTCCGGTTACGAAGAAACAAGGAACGATCCATGTTTGTGTCGATTATAGGGATCTTAACAAGGCTTTCCCAAAATATAACTATCCAACCCCTTTCATCGACCAAATCATTAACGATTGTGCCGGGAGTGAAATCTTCTCTCTAATGGATGGATTCTCCGACTATAATCAAATCAATATTTTACCCGCGGATCAACATAAGACTGCTTTTATTTTCCCTTGGGGTACCTTCACATACCATAAAATCCCTTTTGGTCTCAAGAATGTTGGTGTGACTTTTCAACGTGCCATGTCTTATGATTTTCATGACATTAATCACATTGTACAACCTTACCTAGATGACTTATCGACGCATTCCATGTGTCATCACGATCACCTGGCACACTTACGAGACATTTTCCTACGTTGTTGATATTATCGCATACGATTGAATCCACATAAATGCATTTTTTGTGTGGATTCTAGACGACTTCTCGGATTTATCGTTTCTATGCATAGGATCGGGGTGGATCCTTTGAAGGTTGAAGCTATTCTCAATTTGTCTCCTCCTTCTACCTTACGCCAACTCCAAAGTTTGTAAGGGAAGGAAAACTTTTTACGTCGATTCATTCCCAATTATGCCAAACTAATGAAAGGTTTCACTTGAATTCTTAATAAGGGTGATGATTTTGTATGGGACGACACTGCCAACAAAGCCTTTGAATCTTTGAAACTTGCCTTAACTCGTACACCACTTTTTTTTCCCCCCGATTATAGTCGATATTATTTCTTATGCTTCGCTGCTTCAAACTCTACCATAGCCATGGTTCTAGTCCAAGAGGATGATTCGCATGATGAACATGTTATTTACTATTTGATATGTAGTCTTAGGACCATCGAAACCAAATATATGCATTTGGAGAAATTGGCCTTGGCAACTGTTCAAGTTGTTCAACGTTTTCATCATTATATCTTATTGCGCAAAACTACGATTATTTCTTATTATAACCCTATGCAACATATCCTTACACAACAATTGTTGGGGGGGGATACTCCAAATGGATAGTGATTCTCTAGGATTTTGATTTGGAGTTTGAGTGAGCCAAGTAAAAGAAATCTTTGGTTTTTGTCGAGTTGATATGTGACCTTCCCTCCATTGAGACAAAAATTGTGGCAGAAGATTATTTTCCTGAGGAGTCTCTCTTTCTGATCAGTTCAGACGATATTTGGTATGGAAACATTATCATTTATCTCCAAACCCAAACTTTTCATCCTAATCTTTCTCGTGTAGATCATCGTCAAATTCGATATCAAGCTCGTCAATATATTATCCTCGATGATACCCTTTACCGTTGTGGTATTGATTTTGTATTTCGACGATGTATAACCTATGATGAAGCCAAGAAAGCTTTAAATGATTGTCATTATGGAGCATGTCGCGATTATATGTTTGGGTATCCCACTGCCCAAAATATCTTACGAGTTGGTTACTTATGGCCTTCATTGTTTAAGGATTGCATTATTGTCGTTCATAAATGCCACGCTTGTCATATGTATAACAATAAGATTCGATCACATGTTGCTCATCTTTATCTTGTAGTTTTTGTAGGTCCATTTACTAAATGGGGAATTGAATTCATGACATGTAACCCTCACTCAGCCGGGGGGCATGGATACATTATTATAGTTGTGGATTATTTCACTAAATGGTCTGAGGCAATGCCTACATTTGATAATACCGGGAAAATTGCAGTGGTGTTCATATTCAATCATACTGTCACTAGGTTTAGTGTCCCTCAAGCCATCGTCACATACCATGGCAGCCATTTTCTCAATTTCATGATGTATGAGCTTACTGATAAGTTGGGTCTACGGCATGAAAACTCAACCCCTTATTATCCACAGGCCAATGGCCAAGTTGAAGCAATAAACAAAGTTTTAACTACTATGCTTCGATGGATAGTAGGAATTCACAAGTCAAGATGGAACACAATGCTCTTTTTGGCATTATGGTCCTATCGGATGCCTGTTAAATCTGCCACATGGTTCACACCTCTCCAGTTAGTGTATGGTAACGAAGCTATTTTGTCGATTGAATGTGAAATTCTCATCTTTGAAACTAGTTGTCGAACTTCTCCCTAACACCACAGCTGAAGAAGAATGTCTCTTGTATTTAATGCAATTAGACGAGACTTGTCGTGATGTTGCGTTAGTAATAGAAACTCAAAAGAAATGTGTCAAAGATCAATACGAAAATAATGTCAAACCATGTGTTTTTTCTGAGGGTGATTTAGTTCTCCTTTATGAACAAGATCGTGACTTATGGGGGCCGGTAAATTCAAGCCCATGTGGCGTCGCCCTTATATTGTTAAAAGAGTGTTGGAGAAAGGGGCTTATGAGCTGGTAGATTATGAGGGAATCTGTTTGGGTGAACCTAGAAATGGGATTTACCTAAAGAAGTATTATGCTTAAAGTATTTTTTCCATGAGTGCTTTGTATTTTTATTGTATTATACTCTAGTGTGATTTTTTCTTTTCTTGTTCTGGATTTAAGTTTCTTACCTTGCCTTGTGCTTGGTTTCCATATGTCGGTGTCCTCACTACCCTATATCGTATTTGCTGATGTTGTTAGTCATAGTACTCAAAACCTAGCATCTGTTGCATGGGAAATTTATGCACCTACAGATGAGTTGATCAGTCTACACGGTGTTTGTCTTGGTCATGCAACTAATAATATTGTGGAATACAGTGAAGTTATTGAGTTATTAACTGATGTCATTTCATTTGGAATCCATCATCTTATTGTACGTCTTGATTCACAACTAGTGGTGTTGTAATTGAGCAACGTTTATTCCATCTAAAGTTCAACATTGTTACAGGTATACTTGAGAATTCGCCTCTTGGAAAGACATTTTGATTATATTGAATATCAACGCATTCCTAGATATATAAACACATTAACAGATGAATTGGCTAATTATGCTTTAGATAGACATTTGCACCATTTATAAATCCAAACACACATTTAAAATACAAGTAAGTCGGTAGGATTTTTATATTATAATGTCAAAAGTTACAAAAAAGTGTTTATCCTGAGACCAAAATGTCAAAATGTTGAAGCACATGGATTCATATACATATGCATCAAGGATGTTTCTCTCTATAACAAACGACTTCCCATGCCACTCAACGGAGAAGTCGACCAATGGATGTTGACACGCCAACTATATGGCATTGGTAGCGTCAAGGTAACTCGTCCACAGTGATGTCAGGGGCGTTCATGATCAATCCCTCGAGGTTTTGTTCGATCTCCTTGAGATCCTTATCTACCACCCCTCAACCCACCACTGTGCTTGTATCTCCACGTCTCTAGATAGGAGATGATCTTGGAGGCCTGAAAGGCACCACATCTGCACTGTTGAGAGCACTTGATTAGTCTCGGATAAATAACAAAAACATTTTATAATTAAAATACCAAAAACAACATATAATGAAAAAATCATTCTTACCTATCTCTCCCCATTGAGAACCCTCAGGTAATTCCAAGTCGGGATCTCCAGGGAAGTCAGTCTCAGAATATGCATAGTCCTCAACCATGACAAGATGATCCCTCAGCGACTGGAAGAAAGATGGACCATATGTAATGATTGGCATGCTGCCATGACGTGCCATCAAATCTACCCATATCTTCATTAGAGGATACTGTGGAGCAGGTATTCCCGATTCCACATGTTGTAGGTGAAAAATAGGGACACTCTCTAGGAAGAAGGATACCAAAATAGATCCATACCCAAATTTTTTCAAGTGACCAGTGCTACACTTTGTCAATTGTTTCTTCATTTTTTTAGAAGACCCTCACACCAATTGAAAACTCGGGGCTCCATACACTCGATAGCATACTGAAAATGGCTCTATAAATCCATGTGAGGAGCCACACTCCCTGCCATCTGAGTGATAGTATAGAGAATACTCCTCAAAGGCAAGTCTTGAACATCCTTTATGGCAGCTTTGCCACTATGCTTCTCTGTACTAGGTACGCAATGATGTGCTACATAATAATCCATGGGTTTACCACCACCTATGCTTCCCGATAGTGATACTCAAGAGTCTCGACGAGATAACCCAATCAAGAAGTAGATATCATCGATCTCTAAGGTGAGTGTATGCACACTGACATGAAATGCTTGCTCATTAACGTCCCACATGAGGACTAAGTATTCCAATAGCCTTAATTGGGCCCTCATGCCCTGTACTTTGAAAACTTTTAGCAAGCCACACTCTCGGAGTGCCATGATAGTGCCCAGATCATTCCCAAAAAAGTAAAATTTCTCCTCATGCTCTTTTTCCCTCCACTCAAGCATAATGGCCAATGAAAACCTGCCAAACAACAATAAAAGATGATGAGGTTCATCAAAATTTCAAAATTGGAAGTTTTCTTAGCTCTATCTCTCTTTTTAGATTTTGAGTTGTGATCGTCACAAGGGCTCTTTTTCCCACAGTGCAACATCATCACACCCCAGATGTAGAACCCTTACGGTGATTTAAGATCATCACAGTTCACGATAGGGAGGGCCTGCGACGATCTCAAAGCGCAATATCCCTTGGAAAATTTCCCATAACTAAAAAATTAACCATTAAAAACGAAACATTTTACCATGAAAAAAGAGAGGGGAGGAAGAATACCTACTTCACGGAAGCAACTCAAGAAATAGTCCATGTTGGGCTCCGGATTTATAACATTTTCTTGCTGGTTCTTGAAGACATTGTTTACTCTCCTAAAGACTTTTGTTAAGCAAATGGCATTCTTTCTGTGCTATTCATACTCTGTTACACATATATGTTCCATTATATACAGAAAC
>ML779687.1:1157614-1182541 GCA_009831015.1 Picea engelmannii | reverse complement strand
TCGATGGAAACAGAGTTGATACATTGTATTTACAGTAGATTTCATATTTGATTTCATCTTTCAGCAGTTTGCTCAGTGGTTTGATAGAAGTAGTATTTCATTTCATTACAACCAAGGGTTTAGCATTATCTTTCCAGCCATTGGTTTCATTCCTTCGGTTTTCACATTTAGACTGCCTAACATTCAGGAACTAGTCTGATATCTCATGAGATAAAGAAGTTTCATTTGATTACAATAGAAAGTTTCATAGGATGGTTGCTGAGTTGTGTGGAGTGATAAGTAGCAAGCACTTAACTGTTTTCAGTAGATCTTTTACATGCATATACAGAACATTACCGGTTAGTACAGAGTAGTACCTAGTAGTGCAGAGCAGAGTAGAGTACAGTAGCTTCTTCTGCAAGGTTCTTTTAGCAGTTCAGAGAGTAGCTTGGCATCCTTTAAACCCCCTCTTCAGCCCTGCATTTCCTGTGCTGGTTCCTTTAAGTCTACCTTCCCGGGTTGACAATTAAATGTTGATTTACATGGTATATCTGCAGCTCGACAGTCCACCGGGCACTCCAGATTCATCACTTGAAAATCAGAGGAAAAGGGGGGGGGTTGGCACTAGTTTGGTGAAAATGCAAATGAAATGGTAAATGGACTAGTTTTGACCTATTTTATTTACTTTTACCGTTTTAATTTCAAATTAAATTAATATTTTCACCTAGGTCATAAACCTAATGAACTTTGCAAATTGTCGTTATTGCAGATTGAGAGATCTGACGACCGGACTTTTGATATGGATCACCCTTTTTGGTCGTTTTTGCATGTTTTTATGATGTTTATATACTTTTAGGGTTTTTTAGGAAAAACTTGAGCATGGTCTTAATTCTTTCTCACGCTTGTGAAACTATGAGAATGTAATCGAGTAACCTTTTACCTCTTTTTTCGGACTCGTAATGGAAATACTAAAAAATGAACCTTATGGAGTCTCCTTTAAGCTCTTTTCAAGCTCCCTAAACATGAAAAGATAGCCGAGCGACCTTGTTCTTTTCATGATCATAAAAGTATTTGAAGAAAACGTCTGATGAGCGGTAGATTATCTCTTTTTCGTTCTCATCAGACTAACTTATGAAAAAGGACATTTTAGAGTTTTCTTTAAGTGTTTTTCAAACTCTCTAAACATGAAAAACCCCTAAGATTTATTTCTTTGGACTTGTAAAACAAGCATTGAAAGGCCCATATGGGACCAAACCACTCTTTTCTAGGGTTCGTTAAAAATAAACCGAGGGACTCATCCGAAGGATGAGCTTACATTACAAGCATATTTTATCCTCCTCAAGTTTGCGTAAAAATAAAGAGGTACTTGCCAGAAATGGTGGAGGGAAATTGGGAAAGAAATGTATATCTGTATCTGTGTTAGTGGAAGTAAGTCGCTCTTGAACATGACACCCCTCTTCGTCATTCTATATGGGTTGGGAAATCGATTTGTATCTTGTTTGACCATCCACAAGTCCATATGATGGGTTCTCCTTAAGCCAATGTTGTCAATACAATTGTCGTGTCGTTCATATGTTCAAGAGAAGTTCAACCTAAACAAGCCTTCTATCAAGTCGACCATCTGCAGTCCTCAAATCCTTCCATGTAGGTCTTCCTTGAGTCAGTTACGAATCACTTCACACTCTGATCTACTTCATATATGTTACATATTTTATGCCATTGATGGGGGATACATTAAGGCCCTCATGTGATGAGTATTTTCCTGTCGAATTCAACTCATTATCTAGGAATTAGACTTAGAAATCATTTAGTACCTTGGAACCTACATGCCTCAATGGCAGGTCTCCTCGTTTTCAACAGTGGGTTTGCATCATTAGCCCCTGATTTGGAAGATTCCATCGAGTGTTCAACTTCAACTCATTAATTCACGTTCATTGGATTGTACTAGAGTACCTTGGGGGTCATTGACATCAATGGTGATTTCCCTCACACTTGTTAACGATATCCATTAATAACTGGTAATCAAGTGGTTTCTACCATGTTCAACTTCGACACCTGTAATCACATGGCTAAATTTGTACTTTGGGACGATGGAAATGAAGACCCTAGATCTCACCATATCGGTTCAGGTTGCGATGGAGTATTCATAAGTCTATACTGACACATAGATCCACCTTGTATGTCTCATGGCTATGTCAAAATTTGAGTTTTTAGAGCATAGATTCACAGTGTTTTTCTTGTGACTATGTTGAATCATGATGACATGGATCCATAGTGTATGTTTGGTGGCCATGACTCACTTGACACTTATGATTAGAGTCACTTGTAGTATGAGTATGGGAATTCCTACCTCAGAAAATGGTATATTATTATGCAGATGCTTGATTGTTTGTAGGTTCTTGGCCTATGTGCTCCTTGTTCTCGACACACACATTCTACAAAGTATTTCAACGGTCACAGGTTCAAACTTCATACTTTGGGGGGCATTCCATTATACATTATTTTGGTCACCCCTGTGATCAACTGAAAATATGTGTATGACTCGCTTTTATGTTCCCTAAAGATACTAAATGAGACTTTCTCCATGAGAAATTGAATTATCTTTATTTTCTTAAAAACTATATCAGAGAAGATCATCGCACCCTGCTAAGTACTTGGGGTGCAATGATTCTTGATCGTCACATGCTGCATCAAAATTGGACTGCGGCATCGCCACAGTTTTCTTGTGCATAGGGTGCAATGATGCTCAAACAAGAGAAAAAGATGAAATTCACGAAAGTTCTAGAAGATGAGGTGGCCTCCAATCGGTTTGGATCTTACTTGCTTCTCTGATTTAGTGGGATCATCCTAATCTCCTGATCCATCCCTCTTTCACCCTATATAAAGAGGGATATCTCATGGTAAAGTCTAGGCTAGCTTATGCATGAAGAATTATGTTGAATATTTTACTTGTGATATGTTTTCTTTAGCTTTCCAAGTCAGGTTGTGATACTCTTCATCAAAAGCATTGGTGCAAAGGTGTGTGTTGAAGCAAAGGGCCATTGGAAGGGACCTTACAACATCAAGGCATAGGTTGTATTCTCCACTTTCATCAATATAATGCAGTAATACATTTCTTCCCTATAAAGGTCTTTCCATTTTATTGTATAATTCCTTGATCTTATACATAGACTTCATTGGAATATATATATCGTTGTTCTCTCTCTGTGTCGGTTTGTGATTCTTAACAGGTTCAGCATCCCACAAATCCAAATATGAAGCAAGGACGACACTAGCAAGGATCAAACGTCATTTAAATGGTATGTCGTTTGTCCCTCTCTGAACTAGTTTACATTACAATGAAATCTAAGGAGAATCTTGTATTTTGCTCTATTTTGTTCTAATTTCATGTTGAATTTAGGGAAATTAGTTTGTGTCCACACTTACCGATTTGTCCAATAACAAGCATCACTCTACACCTCATTAGAAATTGACCAGCTTGTTTTCATGGGGTGGGTGATTCAGTGCTTGTGAGGGTAAGTCTGGTGGTTCTGATTTCCAGTTCTTAGGTGAGGTGAGGTGTTGTTTTGTGAGAGGTGAGAGGATAAAGGATAAAGGTGGATGGCTTAATTTGAAAGTCTAAATGTGAAATGCATATGTTTAAAGGTGAATGGAAAGCTTCTGGTTAATGGCCAAAGGTTCTCTCAAGCTCCTACCAGAATGTCTCTATCCCCTCCCTGAAGACTAGCTATGGCTGGTGTATTGACTAATTCATCTCCTCAAACTCCTAATTGATCATGGGTTGGATAAGGACTAATCCTCCAGCTCCTTCAACTCCTATTCCAACTCCTAATATCTCGGTTGACTATGCCACTAAACATTTCTTATATATATATATATATATATATATATATATATATATTTCTTATGCTACTAAACCAACATTTTCAAATACATGGAAGTCATAATTAACTTTCTATGAGTCAAGGTCATCAAATAAATCAGGGTACAATGTATAAAAAAATTCAGAGTTTGGGTAATCAAAAATTTTCTTGGCATATGAATCACTTTCTTTCTCAGTTATTGTAATATGTTCCATGACAATACATCCAATAAACATACTCGTGTTATTACATAAATCTGAACTCTAAGTCTCCATGAAAACTAGTGGTACATTCTCAGTTATTGCACAAGATGATTGATCAAAATCCATATGCTTAGTTTGTTCAAAATATTTGTCAAAAGAAAGGGGTCTATTGTTTTCAATCACCGAGTCATTATTTAAATATTCTATAGATAAGAGTTTCATTTTGCTAGTAGGTGAAGAGTTTTCCTCTAACCAATCTTCCTCTTGTTTCTCTTCAATTATAATCGATAACTCAACAGAAACCTCGTGTAGAATAGGGTTCATGCTTCCAGTCCAAGATATATCCTCCCATGTATTTATGCTTCTACAAGACCTTTACTACTTTCATAAACAAGGACATATCCATCTAGCTATTCCCATACTCATGAAGGGGTTTGTGGTTACACATAGGGTCCTCTTGGTCATGGATACACTAGGAGGAATAATAATTAGAGGCACCATAGTCTATGTCTGTGTTGGTTTGAAGACCTTGTATGTGTTAGTTGGAAAACCCTGGTGAGTGGTATATTTGATACCTGTGTTATTGTGTTGAAGCTAGTAGATCTAAACTAGAATCACAAGTGTGGTCACTTTCTAGCATTCTTCAATATCATGAAAATTGAACTCTAATAGTTTTAGAAAAAAATGTAACTCTAATAGTTTCAGTGCATGATGTTAGGATATTTAGACACTTAGGAGTTTGTAAGATCTACTTGGTCTATTGTGTCATTAGGTAAAAGTGTGTTTTCTAGTGTGTTTCTTTAGTATGCATTAGTATGCATTTGTAGTTAGGAAATCCGACGGTCACGATATGTTCTCGACATAGAGTGATATCACAGTTCATACTCTCCTCGATCTTAACAGCCATTGATATGTGTCTTAACACCCAATTGGTCCATGATATCTATTTAAAGAGCATGGAGGGTCATTTGTCGATGATCAATTGTGAGAAACTCTCTTGTAAAATCTCTTTGTAATCTTTTTCTTTTCATTAATAAAACTGCTCCAAGTGGCCGCGTTGGCTGGGGTCATGGATGTTTCCCCGTAGGGGTTTTACCACGTGAAAAAATCGATGTGTTGATATTTGATCTGGTTACTAAAGGTTTTCATCCTCTTTTGGAATACCTGTGTTGTCGAACATGGTATTGGAGCCTGTTTGAAGACCCGCTCCTGTTGAAGATCGAGATCGTGAAGTCGAGTTGCCTCATCTCCACTTTCTGTCATTTTCGTACATTTATGGGCTGAGAGGATTGTTCTATTGCATCTGAAGCGCTCATTTCAGTCAGGAACACTTTTTGTTTCACTCGAAAAGGTTTACGTTTTCCCAAGATACGGCCATTACAGTCAAATACGGAGGTATAAAGCTTGAATACGCATTTTTTTAAATTTTTGCAGAGTAGTATTTTGGTTTTATTTCGGTTTTGTTTTATTTATTTTTAGGTTTCTACTCTTTTAGATCTGCGTATGCTCTTTTCCCCACGCCCTATGCGATCTCGACAAATTAGAAACAGATAGGAAAATGTGCATCTTCCGGGTAAGCTAACCAAGATCTAACCCTTGTTGTCATTGAGAAGCGAAATTTTTTTCTTGTGTGTGAAAATAGTTTTTTTTAGCACGCTCTCTAACAACAACAACAACAATCCTCCTTCTAAACATTACAATATGTTTTGCTAGATCATTTGGTTAAAATTTGTCTTATTAAGTAAGAGGTCTTGAGTTCAAGTCTCTCTTTTGTTACCTTTTTTGAAAAAGTTCATGCTAAAATTGTAAAGTGTATTTCACTTCAAGTATAAAAGTGAATCACTATAAGTAGCTTTAATATTTTATTTTAGAGTTATTTATTTTTCATGCAACTTTTTTGTTATAAAGTAAATTCATTGTAAAAGGATTCCCCACTTCTCTTTATAAAAGTGGGTCACTTCATAAGGCAACTTACACAATTACGTGGTCATTTGGTTACCAATTGTGCATTTGTTTTAAAAGGGCGTAACTCTAACATCAGAAGTCCATTTTCAATGCAGTTTTTTTCAAAACTGCATAACTTTTCAAGCTCTTTTCATCTAGATCATCAATTTCAGTTTCTAAATCCACATTATCTACATATTTAATATGGCTTCTACAAGTATTGTCTTGCTTACTAGCAACAACTACTTCTAATGGAAATCTCATATGGAAGATTTATTAAGAAGTAAAGGCTTGTACCGGATTACCTTGGGAAAGGAAAAAGCACCCACTGATGTTGATAAAAAATCCAAGTGGGATAATAGGAATGACGAAGCACGTGGACTAATCAGAATTTTCATCTCTCCTGATTTAAGGTACCACCTTCAAGATATTGATGACCCCAAAGAAGCTTGGGACACGATTGAATTTGTGTTTGGTAAACTCAATATTATTCGTGCACAACAGTTAGAAAATCAAATACTGACCTTGAGTCCAAATGATTTTTCTTGCCTTGGAGACTATCTATCTAGGTTTAAAACACTCCGAATTTTATGTGAAGAATGTAAGATAAATATGGAGGAAGAGCGTTGCATATATATTATTCTTTCTAAGCTAGGTAGTGCATATTTTGTGTTTGTATCTACCTTTTATGCCATGTGAGAGGCTCTAGGGGAAGAAGCTTATGAAAAACCCAGTCTTGAGTCCTTTTGTGCTTCTTTGATTTGAGAGGAAGATAATCTTGTACAATTTGGAGTGATCAACACTGCAGGTCCCTCCAACAAAGCCTTATTTTCACAGCAGAAAGATAAATCCAAGTATCCCAAGAAGCAACATCCTTGCTACAACAACAAACAACATAAGGGTCCCAAACCTGCTCAGACAGCTTCAGCTCCTACTGGTGACAAAGGAGAAAAATATAAAAGTAATAATACTAACAGACATTGCAACTTTTGTGATAAAGATGGTCATGATGAGTCCAAATGTTTCAAGAAGATGGAAGCTTTAGAAGCAGCGATGAATAAGCACAACATCAGTATTGATTCTACTTCTTCTTCTCACGGACATGCAATTTCTGCTTCTGGTTTCTCCTTCAATTCAAATTCTACTACTGCTTCTTCTTCTGATGAGTGGCTTATTGATTCAGGAGCATCTTATCATACGGCTAAGGATAAATCCATATTTTCTTCTCTAAATGAATGTAACACCAAGAAAATATTTGTTGGTGATGATATCTCTTTGTGTTATAGGATCTGGAACAGTTCAAGTAGATAATGGTCATTTCAATGATGTATTATGTGTTCCAAGTCTTTCTTGTAACCTTTTATCAGTATATCAAATCACTCATTCGGGTGAAGGTAAAACCGTCGAGTTTTCACCTCACCAAGTTGTAATCAAGGATCTAAAAGATCCTAAGCATGTTCTTGTAACTAGAATTGTTGATGATATTACCAGGTTTTACAAGTTTGACTACTTTGGGTCATCAGATTTTTCATCAGTTTTTGTTGCTCATAGCGATGACTTGAGAAAATTTTGGCATGAGCGGTTTGGTCATCTAAACTATCGCTCATTGCAGCAACTATGTAATCAACAGATGGTGACTGGTCTTCCTCTTGTTTCATGCAGAGGTGGTGTTTGTGTCGATTGTGTTCTCGGCAAACATCATCGAGACAGTTTTGACAAACGTGCCTCTTGGCACGCCTCGGGTCCTTTGCAGCTTGTTCACAGTGATTTGTGTGGTCCACTTTCTTCTCCTTCATTTTATGGGTGCAAGTATTTCTTAACTTCCATTGATGAATTTTCCAGGCGTACTTGGGTTTACTTCTTAAAACTCAAGAGTGAAGTTTTTGACAATTTTTTGGCCTACAAGGCCCTTGTAGAAAAGCAATCTGGACATCAAATTCAAAGGTTAAGAATAGATAATGGAGGTGAATATGTGAACAAAAATTTTACAAGCTATTGCACTACACAGGGAATCCAAATGCAACACATTGTTCCATATACACCACAACAAAATGTTGTTGCTGAGAGAAAGAACCGCACATTAAAAGAAATGGCTAATTGTATGATCCAATCTAAGGGATTAAGTCTAAAGTATTGGGCGGAAACCATCAACTGTGCAAATTACATAGTAAATCGCACTCCCGGAAAGGTCTTAAAAATATAACATCGGAAGAAGCTTGGACTAAAATTAAATCAGATGTAAGTCACTTCCGTGTATTTGGAAGTATAGCATGGGCTCACATTCCTGATGAGAAAAGGAAAGCATTGCAGCCTAAAAGTGAGAAGTGTATATTTGTTGGTTATTCTAAAGATGTCAAAGGTTACAGACTTCTTCAATCACATTGTAATGAAATTATGATTAGAAGAGATGTTAAATTTGATGAAAATCTCTTGGCCTGTGAGCCTAATTCAGTGATTGTGCCTTCTTCAGCCCGCGAGCCATCTTCAACATTTGTGCCTTCCTATGATCTGGTTTCTTCTTCATATGATGACAGTGAGGATGAAAATCCACCTCCATCTGCTCACCCTCCTCCAGATGAGTCCTTTAAACCTGAACCAGCACCAGCTCCACCACTTCCTAGATGGGTTCGTTCAACACGAGAAGCAGTTGGTGATCTTGTCGGTGATCCTGCAGATCAACATCGGACACGTTCACAGTTCCAGTGAGCCTCTTCTCTTTTGGCTCAAGTTTCAGAAACTCGTGATCCAGAGACATTTGCAGAAGCTTCAGGTCATCCAGAATGGGATACAACAATGAATGAAGAGTAGTGTTCTTTAATGGAAAATGATACTTGGGATCTTGTACCTATTCCAAAAGGAAGAAAACTTGTTAGATGCAAATGGGTCTACAGAACTAAGTATGCATCAGATGGAAGTGTTTAAAGACACAAGGCTCAGTTAGTTTCCAAAGGATTTTCCCAAGTTGAAGGAATTGACTATAATGAAACCTTTGCCCCTGTAGCAAAAATGAATTCCATCCACCTTGTTCTTGCCCTTGTTGCCTCACATAAATGGGAGGTCCATCAGATAGATGTTAAATCGTCCTTCTTTCACGAAGATTTGCAAGAAGAAATCTACATGGAACAACCTCCTTGCTATGTCCAGAATGACTCTAGCCTTTTTTGTCGCCTCAAGAAATCTCTTTATGGTCTCAAGCAAGCTCCCCAAGCTCGGTATGCCAAAATGGATAGCTTTCTTATTGCCACTAGATTCTCTAGATTCCATTATGATCCTAATGTCTATACCAAGAAAGTAGGAAGCCATCTCATAATCCTTATCCTTTATGTTGATGACCTTATCCTTACTGGTAGTGACTCAAAACTTTTAAACCATGTGAAAACCAGCCTTAAGAAGAAATTTGAAATGACAGACTTAGGCTTTTTGCACTATTTCCTTGGCCTCCAAGTTTTGAAAACCAATGAAGGAATTTTTCTTTCCCAGTCTAAGTATGCTTGTGATCTTCTTCGTCGCTTTCACATGGATGATTGTAAACCAACCCCTTCTCCCTTCTAGTATGGAGTCAATATTTCTACCACCTATACTTCTCCTTAAGTTGATGCCACCCTGTACCGCCAGTTAGTTGGTAGCCTTTTATACTTGACTCATACCCATCCTGATCTTTCCTTTGATGTTGGTATTGTTGCCCGATATATGCAAACACCCCATGAAAGCCATTGGAAAGCATCTAAAAGGATACTTCACTATGTTTGTGGTAAAGTTCAATTCGGGATACATTACAGTTCAGGGGGGACTCCTTTATTGGTTGGTTTCATTGATTCAGATTGGGTCGGTGACCCTGATGATCAAAAGTCTACTGCAGGTTATGTCTTCATCCTTGGTTCAGGACCTGTCACTTGGGACTGTAAGAAACAACACGCTATTGCACTTTCTTCAGCATAAGCAAAGTACCGAGCAGCAGTAAATGCAAGTCAGGAAGCCCTGTGGCTTCGACAAATCCTTTTAGAGTTTGGATTCCAGCACCAGCATCCGACCAGCCTTTGGTGTGATAATCAAAGTGCCATCAAGCTCGCCAAAGACCTAGTTCAACATCAACATAGAAAACCCATCAAGCTACACATGCATTTCATCATAAATCTCATTCATGATCAAGTTATTGAAGTGCTCTTTTTCCCTACAGAAGATCAAGTTGTAGACATTTTCACAAAGTCTCTTACAGAAGCGAAGTTTTCCAAACTTCAATCTATATTAGGAGTTCAGGAAGTTGTCATTAAGGGGGGATAGGCTCTAATTCCTCCTTCCTTCTCCTATTGTGTCACTATTGTAAATCCTTCAATCCTATCCCAAGTTGTTCTTAAGGGGGGATGTTGAGATATTTAGACACTTAGGAGTTTATAATATCTACTTGGTCTATTGTGTCGTTAGGTAAAAGTGTGTTTTCTAGTGTGTTTCTTTAGTATGCATTTGTAGTTAGGAAATCTGATGGTCACGATATGTTCCTGACATAGAGTGATCTGATAGTTCATACTCTCCTCGATCTTAATGTCCATTGATCAGTGGCTTAACACCCGATTGGTCCATGATCTCTATTTAAAGAGCATGGAGGGTCATTTGTCGATGATCGATTATGAGAAAATCTCTTGTAAAATCTCTCTGTAATCTTTTTCTTTGCATTAATAAAACTGCTCCAAGTGGCTGCGTTGGTTAGGGCCATGGATGTTTCCCCATAGGGGTTTTACCACATGAAAACATCAGTGTGTTGATCTTTGATCTGGTTATGTGAGTGGTTACTAAAGGTGTTCGTCCTCTGTTGGAATACTTGTTTTGTCGAACACATGATAGTTGTAGTAAAAAATCTTTGAAGCTCCTTCAAGTGCCCCCAAAATCATTAATATGCAATAAAATACATGAAATTCATGAAAAAAAATCATTTCAATCTCCTTCAAGTTCCCCCAAAATCATTAATCTGCAATAACTTAGCCAAAACTGAGAGTGGGAAGTTGCAGTAAGAACTACATGCTCCACAAGACTGACAAACTGCAGAGGATTCAGATTTGCCAAGGCTAATAAACTCCTCCTTATATGACACCTTTCTCATTTCTTATTGGCTTCTCTCATCAATGCTTGCTTTTCCCAACCTCTCTTCACAACTAGAAAATGCAAAATCACAGACTAGCTTAGTTCCTTGTCAATGTTGTTGTTTTTAACAACAACTTAGTTGATTTTGTGCCCTTGTACTATCTAAATTACCTGAGATTTGTTAATTAACATATCAAATTAATATTGGAATGCAGAACATCAAAGATGAGTCAAAGTCGAAGGTTGAAAATGGATGAATACCATGCATATGATGAGAGAAGAGTCAATGAGAATGATATGGATAAATATCCATGTTCGTGTAATGATTGTCTTGGTGGAAAGGTGAGAAAAATAAATTTGATTTATTGACATATGATAAGACATGGGCATAGTGGTGTAATCCCTTGGAACATAAATTATTATGAAGATATGATACAATTGCATAGTATGAGAGATGAAGAGGTACCAAACATCACCTAAGTGGCCCCAAACATAGATGAAGATGCAATAATGTTAGATGAAGTGGTTGAAGTTCATAGAATGTTGAATGAGGGTCTAAACGATGATTGGGCCAATTCAATGGAGGATGCTTTAAATTCTTTGTATGCTAATTGTAAGTTAAGTCATTTGACAACAATCCTTCAAATCCTAAACTTGCAAGTGGTGCATGGTTGGACAAATGAGAGGGTAGATGAGTTATTAGTATTATTAAGTCAGTTGTTGCCACATGACTCCACATTGCCAACAAAATGAAGTCAATGTAAAAATCAAATCACTAAGCTAGGCTTAGGGTATGAAAACATACACATTTGTGAATGGTTGTGTATTGTTTCACAAAAATCTTGCAAGCGAGACAGAATGTCCAAAATGTCAAGAAGGGAGGTATAGACCAGGTTTGAAATCAGTTGTGGTTCTTATGAAGGTTCTTCACCACTTTCCACTAATCCCATGATTACTTCGAATGTATAGGTGTAGAGACATTGGTGAAATTATGAAATGGCATGCTCAAAATAAGAGCATTGATGGAAAACAATGACATGTGCTTGATTCTAAGATGTGGATGGAATTTGATAACAGATGGCCCGATTTTTCCCAAGATCTTCATAATATAAGGTTGGGTTTGGCTCTAGATGGGGTGAACCCATTCTCAGATCAAATTACTAAATGGTCAACTTGGCTAGCGTTTTTAATAAATTATAACTTGCCTCCATGGTTAGCAACTAAACCATTTTTCTTAATGTTATCATTGATTATACCTGGAAAGAAAATTGTGACTTCAGATACAATTGATACTTATTTAGAGCCATTATATGATGAGCTAATGGAATTGTGGAAAGGATTGAAGCAATTGAATTATTAAGGGATGGTCATTCAATCAAATTCACTTGAAGATCTCCCTTATTGTTTATGATTCACGATCTTCCTTTATATGACACATTTACCAGTCTCAATGTTCATGGATATCATGGATGTCCTTGCTGCAAATTTCAAGATTTTGTGAGGAACTCAAGAAGTTTGCATAAGTGTTTTTATTGTGGACATCGTGCTTACCTAAAAATGGATAATCCATATCGTTGACAAAAAACATGTTTCAATGGCCAAGAAGAGAATCGTGAAGCACCATTACCAATAATGAGTGAATACATTATTGAGAATGGACAAAAACGAATCTTGTTTATTGAAAGTGGTGGTATTTGTAGTAGTATAGATGATCCATGTAATGAAAGCGATGTAAAAATATTGTGCATATTTTATAATTTTCCATTATTTAAGGATATAGCCATCAAGCATATTTTTGACTTTAAGCATACTGAGAAAAATATAGCCTATTCTATTATAGAAACTCTTTTTGGTGCTTATGATACTATTTCATCATGTGAAGACTTAAAACAACTAAAGATTCATCGAAATCTTTGGGTTGAAAAATATGATGATGAAAAATATAGAAAACCTAGTGCTCCTTGTGTCTGGACAAAGGAACAATGTGCACAATTATTAAATTTGATGTCTCGGACTCTCTTTCCCACTGGATATGTAAGTAGTAATATCATAAGCCAAACTAACATGAATATCTTAAGAGGCCTCAAGACCCATGACTATCATGTCATAATCGAGAATATTTTATCTATTGTGGTCAATATATCAAGTTTGGCAAAGGGACCAAGATTGGTAATTATAAGGTTGGTCATAATATTAAAGAGAATGAGTTTACATGTATTAGATCCTTCAAACTTTGTTAGTTTGATGCATGAGGTTGTTGAAGTCCTTTGTCTATTGAAACGTGAATTTCCACCAACAATATTTAACATTTTGATGCATCTTTTGATACATATTGAATATGAACTAGAGCATTGTGGCCCAGTAAGATCAATATGGATGCATCCTATAGAGAGATATATGAAGGTTTTGAAAAACATTGTTCGTACTAGGGAAAAACCAGAAGGTAGCATGTCTGAGGGATATTTAATGCAAGAGGTCGTGGGATTTTGCATAGAATATATGAAGGATTTTAAAAGTGTCAATTGATGTGTATGAGATGATGACGAAGATGAGAGAGTTGCAGGTGAATTGTTAGAAGGAAATGGAAGACGCTTTAAGCTATCACATGAAGAAAGAAGTGTGATACATGCATATGTTCTTCATAACACATATTCAATTGATAAGTGACGCAGGTGAAAACATTTTTTACACAATAATTTATTGATTCAATTGCATTTATAGATTTATAGATTTATATTATTAATCTTATTATCTTATACGTTCATATTCTATGTAGGAAATATGAAAAAGAGAATCAAACATGGATGCAACATCAACCTCAAAAGTGCAGACATCATGATTTGATTGGAGGTGATTCTTTTCCAAAATTTGAAGAATGGATTTCTAATGCAGTCAATGATGCAAAAGAAGAAGGTCAAGATATAACAGTGGAGGAAAGTGAGCTTTCTCAACTTCCACATATATGGGATATGAATTTTAGTGGAATGTGGGCCTATGGTATTCATTTAAGAGTGGAAGAAAAGGACAAAGGAAAGGAAAATTGTGATTGTGTTGTTAGTGCTGAATTTCTTCATGAAACCGAAAAGAAATTTTGTGTTGGATTCATCCAAGAAATTATTCAAGTTGATTATGGTGAAAATAGTCTTGTATTTTTAAAATGTCAGTGGGTCATACCATTCGTAGTAGAACATGATGAGTATGGATTTGTACATGCAAATACACGACAATTTTTATCAAAAATGGATGAGTCGTATGTATCCCCTCTTCAAATTAACCAATCATTTCTAATTGATGATGTAAGAATCCCAAGATGGTAGTATGTCATTCAAACATAGTCTCATTCGAAATTAAAATTCATGGAAGTTGTCGATATAATACTTGATGGGAAATATGTCGATAATTTACAAGAAACATTCGAAGAAGTGCTTGAAGATTATGATAGAGTGATTGAAGAAGAGACTTTGATTACCAATGAAGTGATTGGGAGAGAGAATGTATTTCATGCCACAGATGAGGATAAAGAAGAAAATCAAGAAGATGCACACACATGTGATCGAGATTCTTATCCTGGTGGCAATGGAGATGATTATGATTATGATTTTTCACCTTAATTAGCTTCTCACCTAAACTCTGATTATATGTATGGTGTAATTTTTCACTGTTGTTTTACTCATACATTTTTCAATCTAATCATCGTTATTTTGTCGGTACATTGTATACAAAACTTGAGTTGTTTATTGATGTTTTGAAGTGCATTTCACTTATTGTTAAGGGTTAATAATAAACCCATTTGATCATCTTACTATATGTTTGGATTTTAGAGCAATCACTCAATTGAACTCTAAGTATTTTTATTGTTTATCTACTACTGATTTGAGTACAAAATCTAAGTTTGTAATTCACTTATTTACTGTTGATTTCAAGTTATATAAGCAATAGTTCATGGGATGATTTTAAGTGGCTTTTCTTCTTTCACTTGTGCACTTAATTTTTCAGCACATGCAATTAATAAAATCTGAGTTTCAAACTCGTATTCCACTGTTGTTCCACTTATTCAAGTGGTTGATTTATACATTATTGTTTATTTGGGCTTTAGGATATGAAGAAAAAGCATGTGAAGTGCAAACTAGATTACTTCAACGATAATGCAAAAAGCTTGACAGAATATGAGTGCTCTCACAAAGAAAATGTAGCCAAGAATGATGAATATTTATCTTCTCTTGGTTTGACAAATAGGCAAGTTGTTAATCCACTTAAGTAGTATATTATTTGTTTAATAGTGTTTAATGTTTTATAGGCAAGAACTTTATGTATATAAGACATAATATGATTTTTTTTATAGGCAAGAAAAAAATAGAAAAGAGAAAGTGGAGCAAAATCAAAAGGAAATAAAGATGTATTGCCACCAACTCTACATAGAAGCAAACACATTAATGATGCAATGAATGTAAATGCTAAAAGGAATAGTGGTGGTAATGATGTGAAAATTGATAATGAACGTGGTGATGTGCAGGCAGATATTTCACATGGTGATGTACAACGTAAGGATGATGTCTTCACACAAAGTCTAAAAGAGATTATCAATAATCATGACATAAAAGGAAAATCAAGTTTGGAGATCATTTATGCAAAATTAAAGCAGATGTTAGAACCAACATCTATAGAGACCAGTATTGAGCTACCTACTGCCAAATACGGTGTGTCAAAGAAGCATGCAGTTCTGGTTAATGTAAGTTGTGATGATAATACACTTACATATGTTGTGCTTCAAAATACACTTATTGCATCTACTAATGGAACTGGATCAGCTAGAAATATTGCTAGAGGTTCAGAAGATTTGTCCACTTTTGTTAAAAGGAAAACATTGAGTCAAGGTTTGTATAGATTTATAGAGAGGAATGCAAAAGAAAGAAATATAGAAGGTAAGAAGCCATTCTTGGTTGACGTGTCGAAATATGGTGAGCCCATAGGGCCAAATGCAACAATGTGGGCCTCCAAGTTGGGAACAAGATGTAGGGCCCATTTGGATATTACCAAATCAAATTTTTCATATCAAGACCCACGAAGTGTGGAAAATGTTATACAAAAAATGGAAAATTATTTTGAGACTTTTGGTGGACAAATCTCTAGAAAATATTACAAGTCTAAGATGAGGCTTTTGATGAACAACTATAGATACAATTGCAGAAAATTAATCATTGAAGGAAAAGATAGGATAGACTCCACTTTATCTCCAAAAGAATGGGAAGCATTGAAGGAAACTATGTGTTCCGAAGAATATTTGAAAAAGAGGAATAGAGGCATGAAATCAAGAGATAATGTGAGGGATCCATATACATTTGGTCGAGGCGGGTTGCAGGCCAAAAGAGACAAATTGACAGTAAGTGTTTCTTTTTGGTTGAATTGACAGTAGAGTGTCAACAGATATTCTGTGGCCTTCAGTTGGAGTTGAAAGTAGCCTAGTAAGAGACACTACAAATGATGTCAACTTGAGTGTTGGGTACCAACATGTAATGAGTTGCATACATGATCTCAGTGAGATAGTTTCGTAGTTGGTTTCCTCTGTTAAGCCTATAGTTTCTGCATGGAATCAACATAATTCCACTAATTCAAGTGAGTTAAGACGCTCCATTGATATCATGTCTTCTTGTTTGAACATGTGTATGCCATTTATTCTTGCAAATCAATCTATTGTATCTCATTTCTTCTTGTTTGACTAGTTTTTGTGCTTGTAAATTGAACTAGAAGTTGTAGGTTTTTGTGTGTTTCCACTCAATCTACTGCATTTATAGTGAACTCTTAAGTTCTCTCGCTCACACTCTCTTGCTAAGAATTAGTGCACTCACTTAAATCTCTAGGACATTTTTGTTTCCTATGGATAGGCCTTCTTCTTTTTTTGCCTTCTCCTTGACCTTTCACTGTGTAGAACCATCCTTTGTTTCTAGAATCAACTCTCTGTGTTTCTAGAATTAGCTATGTGTTATACCTTTAAAATACCAAGTATGTTTGATACTTGAAATTATTTCTGAGTAGTAAATGTTAGCGCTAGAAGTCAACTCAAGACTGCTATTGATTCAAGCCTAGAACACCTTGTTTCAAAATTTTCAAAAAGGGTTTTAGAGATGGATAGATTCTTGCCTGGTTTGAAAGGAAATAATGGTATGATCTATTAAGATCACTTACCTAGGTGTAGAAAGTCAAGTCAATAAAAATAATGATTAGTGGTTCAGAGTTTTAGATGATGTAATTGGGAGAAAGGAAGGACAAAACTAATAATTACACTAATAAACAAACTTGTTCCTTAATGTATTTATGCAGCGGAAGAATAAACCTTTATCTAGAACTTCATTCCAAATAAGGTTTAAGGAAAAGAAACACCAATGTGGAAAAGATTCCTGAAAATCCTTTAAACCAACCTTTTCGGCACATAAGCATTTGTCATACAATCATATAACATCAACAGAGTGTTTCAGAAGACATAAGGAAAATGGTAAACAAAGGAAAAACACATAAACTAACCATTAGCTTTATTAGCAGTTGAAGTCTTTACATAGGCAAGATGAATCAAAATAGTCTTTAGATATAAAATTATCAAGCCAAATTAGGGATCCCACCATTTCTTCCTCTACTTCATGAAATATATAAAGTTTTACATCATTTTCATACATTTATGATCAAACTGATATTCAGGGATATCTCAAAACTAACTCCTATAGGCCCTGAGGGTGAATTTTTCCTATATCTATTGATATATAGAAATGGAAAACAGTTACAATTTAGATCCTATAATCTAGGAAACAGCCTTGCCTAGAGATAGATCCTTGGTTGACTTGATTACACATGGTTGGTACGTTGCATCCTTCACCTAGTCTTCCGAGATCCATCTGATCCTTTGTGATCCATCTGATCCAACACTTTGACAACTCGAAATAGATAATTGATTTGCATTGTCATCCATTCAAAAATAGGTTGTAGATTGACTTTAAAATGGATATATTACTCCTTATCATGATTCCATAAATAAATTACCACATCCTCTGCCTTTCCCCATCACAAAAACGCAACTCTGTGTCTTTTACTACAAAATCAGTTGCTACATGTGTTCCTATAACATCAATATTTTTCTTGTGTGGAGAGTTGTGGGAACTTCCTATAGCGCCATTTTAAAACCAGATTTTAACATAATTAATGTATTTTTCTTGCCCAGGTTACAACCAAAATTATCCATAGTGAGATAAAACCTTAAGTGCAAGAAAACAAAAAAGGTTTCTTCAAGCATCAATCAACTTTTAGTCAAAAAATTAGGATTTGCATAGAAATATAAGCTCTCAAATTGAAACTTCTCCCTGGAAGGCATATTTAGCTACCTCAGCTAACAGATCCAAATTGTTTCTTCTTGTTTTCTTTGTTTGAGAACGAGTTATCATTTTCTTTGGCTTATCATCTTCAGATCTGGTCATAGGTTTTGGGCCCTTCTTTCTCTGTTTTCTTTGTTTCCTCTGTTGTCTTGCAGAAACTCTTTCTTTTTCTGTAGGAACCTTTTTGTTTGCTACTAGATCCTCCTTCTTAGGTTTCTTCTTCTCATATCTGGTTGTAGAAACCTTCTTGCTTGTTGATGGCTCCACCTTAGGGTTTGTGGGTTCCTCATCGATTACTATAACCTTATCCTTGATTACATGGTTATACATGGATTTAGATTTCATTCTGAACTTGTTTTGTGGCCTGGTACTTCTTTTCCTTACCAGAACTTTATATCTATAAGAATCATCTTCAGAAGAACTAGAACTAGGAGGAACAATATTTGGAGTAGGTTATTTAGGTTGTACAGGGCTTGAATGTACCTCTATTGTCCCAGGTTCTTGAATCTCATTTAACATCATATGTTCTGCTACCTTTTACTTCTTTTAATATAAACCTTATGTGCATATGGGAAAGGATGCCTACCTCCACCCAGCACATGAGAAGATCCTTCACCTATTTGCAGATTGGCTGGAGTAGCCTCAACTTGCTCATCTGGAATCTTCAAATTGGTTTTCCTTTTATTCTTCCTTGAAAGAGCAGGTTGACTTGTGCTTGATGATGCTCCTTGCGTTGGCTTAACAAATTTGTCAAGAAACTTTTGGGTAGGAGGATGAACTTTTGGTTCAAACCTTGACTGGATCAAGAATTGATCCCATGTCCTATGTCGTTTCTCCATCTTCTCCTTAATGAGTACCTTGATTAACCTTTGGTGATAGATATTGTGAGGGGTAGTCTTGAGATTCACTTGGATTTTCATAGCCATTTTATTCAGGTCCCTCAAGAAATAGTATGGCAAGCTCATCCTTTTAATTCTAGACAAGTGAAGGAGAAACAGAATATGAAACAGGAACACGGTAGTGTAATGTCCTTCACATGTGATATAGCGTTTTAGCATTTTCAAAGCCTCCAACCATTCATCAACTACCCATTCCTTACAAATACCCTTAGCCCAATTTGGATCTATGTGCTCTGGTTTTAGAAATTGATTGACATCCCCACCTATGATTAACTTGTTCTTGAACCATTTTTCACCATCAAAAGGGAGATTACATGTTTATGTTATTGATTCCTCTGTAACTGTTACACATGAAATTTGCACACCTAGGTACCTCGCCCTAAGTGTCGTAAAGTGTCGTATAAGTGTCGCATACACCTTGACACCATGGAATAACCTATGTCACAATCCCTAGTCAATGTGGAGGAGGGATATATTACACGAAGGCATAAATACCAAGTACACATGAATTATTATTAATATTCATGGAAAAGAAATGGATTAAGTGTGAGAATCAAGTGCACATGAATTATTATTAATATTCATGAAAAAGAAAGTAATTAAGTGTGAGAATCCACCTAACATTTGGTTTCCTATTTTTTAGGGAAGGTGGAGGATCTCAAGGATGGTTGAAATATTTCCTCCTTAAAATCCTTAAGAGATATTTCCTCCCCAAAATCCTTAAGAGATATTTTCTCCTTAAATATCTTAGAGATCCCTTTCTTAATGGATCTGATAAGAGATTCTCACCATGGTGGTTAAGTCTCCAAATCTTATATAATGAGGGATTTCCATGGAGGAGGGGGAATGGAGATTGAGAATTATACCAAACTTATGATCTCATGAGTGGTATGTCCTTTGGAGCATCAGCATTCTGTGTGTGGACCGGTTAAGCAAGGGTTTGGACAAGGAGAACTTGATGAAGCTGCTGCACTCACACCTATGGTTGTAAGTTTTCTTCATTGTTGTTCTCATTAATATAATATGCTTGGCCTGTTTCTTTCAAATCTGTGTTTGATCTCATATGAATTTGTCTCTAATAGATAGATCTATTTCGAACTAATCTCAGTATAGTAGGAAGTGGTTTGTACTTTTGTTTGTCTACAGGGCTTATAGAGGAGCTTAAGATTGGAGCTCAACTCGGACCATGCAGGGACAAACACCGGTAAAAGGTACTTCGTTTCTCCTTCCTCCTAACACATTAGTTTATCTAGATCTAAAAGGAAGTCAGTGTCCATGATAAGCATCTTCTGTCTTAAGAGTTAAGAGTCTAGATCTGAAGAGGAGATCTACCTGTCTGCGGGGAGATTTTCCTTCAACAAAAATTGGTGACTCCACTGGGGATCGAATCAAAAATTTCAGTTTTGGTTTTCCTCACAGACCTTGTTTTACCCTTTGTTATTTTTAGACCTTGTTCACCACATATGTTTGATTTTATATGCTGATTGACTACTTACCCCATCACATTCATCTTGATTGCCAAAGTTTGACTGAAATTTTGGGTTTTTTGAACAATTTTGTGAGTTGTGGAAGCCCAGTGCTCCCCTAACTTGTTAGTAGGGTGCCAGCGCTCCCCCTTAATCTTAGACAGAGCATTATAATGCTTTGGTGCCCCTTACACAAGAGTGCCAGCCTCTCTTTGCAAAAAATCCTTTCCAGAATTACATTTTCTGAGATCCAATCTCAGTTTTTCAATTGCTGAGATTCTTTGTGATTCAATGCTTCTTCCTATTGACCTTTGACATCCTTCCTTCTAAGAAATAAGAACTTTGTTGTTCACATTTTGTGGCCTTTTTTTTCTTTTTTTTGAGTTTTTTCTGCTGTTGAGAACTTGGAATTAATCCACTGCTTTCTTCTCTCTTATCCGACTGAGTGGGAACTCTGGTGAATGGAATCATAAATATGTGAATCATCTCATTTGGTTCTTCAAGGTCATTGTTCTTAAACATATCTCTTTTATGTGAATTGTTTGATTTTCTTTGTTATCTTTTGTTTTCTCTTTGCTTCTTGTTTCAATCATAGCAAGAGGGTGTGTTGTTTGTGTGAAATCTTCTTATGCTTGTCTGAATCTCCTTGATCTGAAAGGGTAGTTGGCAGGAGAAGTTTTTGCATTGAATTAATTGTCATTTGCATACAAACGACAACGATACATATTAGTGATTGGTTTGTATATTAGAAGGCATTTCTGAAATGTTTTAGCATTGCATCGAATTCGATTGAGAACCAATTGATTGAGGATATTTCATATTAGTGTTTGATAGTGAAAACGACTCTTTCTCTTTCCCTTAATTAGGCATTCATTGAAAAGAAATGATTGCTTATCATCTTTCATGCATTTTTGGGGAATTTGAGTCATGATTCCATCAGTTTCACTTTCATACACCCTTTGAGTAAAGAATAGTTGTAAAACGAACGCTAATTAAAAATTATCTAGAACACTTTTGTTTTTAGGATCTTCCACCAACAATAGGCTAGGGTTAGAACTTTGGATTAGGCTGTGAGTACAACTCTCCAAAGTTTTCAAAACAAACATTAGTATCCTGAGCTAGGGAGAGTCAAATCCAATTGTCGTATTGGTTTTCTGGGACCCCCCTCTCACACAGGGGTTACGCACAAGGTCGCATTCGGGCGAATTACGGAGATTATCCCTCCGTGGTTCAACTTTTTGTAGTGGTTGGATCGTATATTGGGGGTCACTTGAAGGTATACCCATGATTATGTGTGGGAGCCTCTCGAGTTGATTTTGGACTTGTTATCCTGCCCATACGTTTCGGATCGGACTGTCGATTGTACCCACCCAGGGACTCACTGCGAATTGGTGTCTTTGGTTTCCATAATCTTTAGGTACTTACACAAGGTGATGGTGAAGGGAAGTCTCACTGTACCTAGAATAGACATTGGTCAAACTCACTCGGGCTCCTTGGAGGGTAAATCCACAATTACTGCGTGGAAGTTTGCACCAAGGTGAAAGTCTGTTAAGCAGGTCACCATTGTAACTATTCCACCATATCCTAGCCCCTTCTCGACTTGATCACGCGATGTTGGATTTCATCACCAACTAGTACGATCATCGAGAGAAGTTTTGTTTGCTTGGTTGATGCCTAGATTTTATTAGCGTATGTTGTCTATTTTTGTTAGTTGGCCCTAGTTTTTTAGTGTGTTCTGTTATTCTCCACAATCGATCCTGTAGATGATAAAGGTCTTCACCGATCACATAGGATGCAAGGGCTACCTCCGGAAGGCTATCAACCCTTACCTCCTAACCCTCCAGAAGAAAACTACCATAGAGAGGTAGAAAATCAATCCGACGCTGGAAGTGTTATTGCTCCTCCGTTAGATAACTCAGAAGGTGCTTTGGTTATGGTTGACAATCCCACTACATCTGTGTTGGTAACCCCTCTAGAACCACTTTTGGTTCATCTAGACTCCCTTGGGAACATCATATATGAAGAGGTCCCACGATTACCGGAGAGGACTTTTACCGAGACATAATGGGATCCACATAACCAATCTTTGGTAATGAGTATAGGACTCCTGTTCATCCTAGCACCGCAGTAGATACCAATCCCACACCTACTCATTATATATGGGGGACTTCATCAGGATGCGATCTCTATGAACATTTTGAATCCTTTCGACAACCCTTTCATCCTCATGACCCTCCTAGTGAAACAGGACCATCCGGTCAAACCATAAATCACCCAGTCGATCAGGTTATTAACCCTACTGTTACACCATCACAAGTCCATCCTAATGTTGGACTCGTCACCTCTACTCATCTCCAAGGCACTTCAATCTCTACCCCCATTTCTATAGGCTTTTATTCTACAGCTCCACATGTTCCACATGATCTTGCTGGGACATCTTCTCACCCGAGAATGTAGACCCCTATTTCCCAAACACAACCGACTGGAGGGCAACCACCATCTAACGAACCTTTCCCTCCTGGAGGACTACCTTTCCATGGTGGGACTACCCCTCACGGGGGACATCCCTCTTTTCATGCTCCTCCTAGAGGGAAACCTCTGTTTTCCAGTCATTCCCCGGTCATTAATCCACCGCTGGCAGGGGGGCAACCTTCGTTTCCTGGAAACCCTTCACAATCCTGGGGAGTATCTTCAGGAGGCACTTTTATTCAACCCCATGTTGGGGGGCACTCATCTCATAATCCACTAGGAGGAGTATCAAATCCTATTCCTTCTGAAACATCTTACGGACAATCTTATCCTGGCGGCATCCAAAACACCACCTGGAGTTCTCCAGGACCACAATCTTATCCTCCTCATGGGTCTAATGTGTATCCGCCTCCAGGATCTACTCCTTACCATTCTCAAGGGAAGAATGTTTATCTGAATCATGGGAAAGCAAATCACCCGGCCTATAATGCTCAGAATCCATCAGTTTATGTAAATGTTTCTCATCCACCATCGAATCCTGTTTATCCTGGCCAGCAACAACCGTATGTAGGCAGACCTACTGGTTACAACTATCCACCTAACCCAGTTTATGGTCCTATTGGTGTTCCTATGCTGCACCAGTATCATCCACAAATTAACCAAAAACTACCTTTCCTTACAACTCTGGATCTCCCAGACTTGTCTTGGTTAACTAATGATCCTATTTTTCATTCACCGGTTTGGCCAGTCATTCCAACTAAACTTCCTTCTGATATTCCAAAATTTGACGGAAAATCTGGCGAAGATCCAAACAACCATGTGATGAATTTCCATTTGTGGTTTTCATCAAACTCCCTCATGGATGATTCTGTACGTTTGCATATTTTCCAGCGAACACTTACAGGCTCGGTGGCAAAGTGGTATATTGAATTACCACGTGCTTCTTTTCATGATTTCAATTCCCTCGCCATGTCTTTCCTCACGCACTTTCAACTGCCTATTCTCTACGAGATGGGTATTGAACTCTTGACCTCCCTTCATCAAACTAACTCCGTGCATATCTCTGACCATATTCATGAGTGGAGGCGGCGATGATGGATGATCAAGGCAATCATTCCTGACATATTATTGGCAGAATGGTTTACTAAATCACTTTTACCCCTGATTGCTCGTGATGTAGCTATGGGTGGTGCGGTCATAGAGGAACAAGCCATCGCTCAGGCTCAGTACTTAGATTTGGTTTATTCACAATCTAGTACTTTGTATGATTTTCTTCTGAATGTTGCTCGAGCTAATATCGATCCATCTAAACCGTCATCCTCATCTCATGCGAATGGTGTTATCGGTTCTGTCAAAACTCAATCTACTTCCCAATCGCTCACACTCTCCTCTACCTCCCCCGAAACTCAGATCTCTGAGGTGAATGCAGTTCAATCTGTTGAAATTACTAATACAACTGAGAGGGGGGGGTGAATCAGTTGTCTTTGAGCTTAAACAATTTTTACTCTATTAAATTATTCTTAATCTTTCTTCAAGTGATCATCAACATTATACAGCATATGGATAGTGAAAGTAAAAAGCATCAGTCACAGAGACGGATTTTCACGAGGAAACCCATAAAGGAAGAAAACTTCTTCTTCTTCGAAATGATAGGCAGTCTTTTAAGTTAT
>ML779687.1:1131403-1150884 GCA_009831015.1 Picea engelmannii | reverse complement strand
GATGAGAGATTCTCTCCATGGTGGTTAAGTCTCCAAATCGTATATAATGAGGGATTTCCATGGAGGAGGGGGAATGGAGATTGAGAATTATACCAAACTTATGATCTCATGAGTGGTATGTCATTTGGAGCATCAACATTCTGCGTGTAGACTGTTTAAGCAAGGGTTTGGACAAGGAGAACTTGATGAAGCTGCTGCAATCACACCTATGGTTGTAAGTTTTCTTCATTTTTGTTCTCATTAATATAATATGCTTGGCCTGTTTCTTTCAAATCTGTGTTTGATCTCACATGAGTTTGTCTCTAATATATAGATCTATTTCAAACTAATCTCAGTAGAGTAGGAAGTGGTTTGTACTTTTGTTTGTCTACAGGGCTTATAGAGGAGCTTAAGATTGGAGCTCAACTCGGACCGTGCAGGGACAAACACCAATAAAAGGTACTTATTTTATCCTTCCTCCTAACACATTAGTTTATCTATATCTAAAATGAAGTCAGTGTTCATGATAAGCATCTTCTATCTTAAGAGTTAAGAGTCTAGCTCTCAAGAGGAGATCTACATGTCCGCAGGGATATTTTCCTTCAACAGTAACCTACATTATCATATTAGCAATCTGAACCCTCTATCCATCAAATCCTTCAACGAATGCCCAAGCTATATCATAGTGGTAACCATCTAATTTATCACAATACATATATGAACCAGCTTGGTCGAAGACATGTCTGACATTTTCGTATGCCTCCATAAGCTCAGGTCCTTTGGGTTCCTTTTTGTTTACATGTCCTATTTTACCCATATCTGTTGTCACGACCAGGAGACTAGATTACTTGTTGAAGAAGTGGGATATGTTGGATATGTGGAGATAGATATGGTATCTACTGCCTATATGGAGGAAATTTGACTCAACTAGCTACAATGTGAAAATGGAGTAGCAAATAATATCGTTGAGTTAATTAAAAATTGTTTTTAAAACCCCATCTGCGTGACATCTTGGATGATAAATATGGGAAAGTGAAAGTACCTTCACATATGCATGCTATGATGTTGATTGTGTACTTGATAATTGTCCTGAACTTTCATTCTGTCAGGTAGGGCAATCCACGTCTTCAAAATCCTCCAACAATACTCATAATGATGAAAATCAGGGACAGGTGGAAGTTCCTGTAGCGCCCTGAAAAAATTGTCCTTTGCCATTTTTTGGATGGAATTGACTTGAAAAATAGTTATCTAACTCTGGTAATTATGAAACATGAGTTATGACATGACATATGACTATGATTTATACATCATTTAACCCTTTCTATTTTGGATTGAGACCCAAAGAATCGTATCAACTCTTTTGTGGAATGATTTAAAACTAAATGATGCCATGAGACAGTCATTATAAACATGTGCATAAATCCTCATATCCCCTCTTACAAGACTAAATATCTCTCATTCCTAACAACATAACATTATTTTGACCCCCATGATAAATATTTTGAACCTTTAACAAAACATGATGAGGATTTATAACCTATACAAACAAATTGTAATGAAGAAAGTAAGGGGTGAGAGATAAAACTTTGTAGAACATTAGAGGTGATAACATTTAAGATAAACTTTCTTAGAAGGTTTATTCCCAACTTTGTTGAAATGGTCAAACACATAACTGGCATGTTGAAGAAAGGCAGTGAGATCAAATGGAGAACAGAAGCTAAAGATTTTTTTCAATCTATTAAGCAGGCTATTTCATATGCACATGTTTTAATTAGTCCGGATTTTGAAAAAGAGTTCTTGATTTTTTATTTTGCATCTCATGATACTTTAGCAGATGGCTTGTTATAGAGAAATTTTTATGGTTTTGAACAACCCATTGCCTTTTTTAGCAGGGCACTTTGGGATGGTGAATTAAAATACGATATCATGGAGAAGTAGGCTTTTACTTTGGTCAATGCATTGAAACATTTTAGAGTTTATGTGCTACAATGGGATTTGAACCACCAACGACTTTAGTAAAAGAATTTATTCAAAAAAAACCCATTGATTGGGCCACCAAAAACCTCTTCGCCTTCCAAATTCTACAATAAGAAAGTATTACTTTCCAAGACCTTATTCACCTTGAAAAGACCCAACCGCGGGTTGTCAAACTTCCAATGATTGTCTTCTCTGTGGGCATTCCATTTCAAAACCAAATCCTCGGGTATCAACTGCTCTGGTTTTTTTTTTGTCAGAAGTCTCTTTAACCTTCTATTGATGTTGATGTGCCTTCTCAAGAAGTCTCTCTCTTTCTTGTTGCAATTCTACAATCTAACAAATCCTCTTGATAGCATCATTAGGTTCAGCTTCAATTTCCTGCAGAAACCTTACAATTGGAAAAGCAAGTTGTACTGGAAAGACTGCTTCCATTCCATATACTAATTGGAAAGGTGAAGTTCCAATTTCTCTTTTTGTGCTAACATGGTCAACCCACAGGGCATATTTCAACTTTGAATCCCAAGCCCACTTGTTATCTTCCAGAAGTTTCTTAATGATCCTGACCATACTTTTATTGGATGATTATGCCAGGTCATTACCCTGTGGGTAATAAGCAGTGGAATGCCTAAGCATGATGCCATATTCTTCACAAAATATTATCATGTTAGCAGATTTAAAAGATGCAACATTATCTGTGATGATCACTTCTGAACAACCAAACCTAGATAAAATATTCTCTTCAAGAAAACTTATGATTACCTTACCAGTTGCCCTCCTTGTAGGTATAGCTTCTATCCACTTCGTGAAGTAATATGTATCTATCAGAATCCATCTATGTTGGCCACTATATGGAGGATGAATTTCACCTATGAAATCCAAAGCCCACTGTTGGAAAGGTGCAGACACTTTTATAGGCTTGAGAGGTAATGGCTTGAGCTTTTGCTTACCAGCAAACCTTTGGCACTTTTCACATCCTCTAACTTTTGCACAGACATCAGAAAATAGAATAGGCCAATAATACTCATCCCTAAGTATCTTATATGCAGTGGACTTCCAAAAGTGATGTCCTCCACACACTCCTTCATGAAACTGCGTCATGACTCTCTCTACTTCTTCTTCATCAAGGAATCTCAGTAAAAATCCAGAAGGGTCCCTCCAAAACAAACTCTGATTATTCACACAATACTTTACAGCTTTGAGTTTTAGGGATCTTACTTTAGACTTGTCCATTCTTGGAGGATCTTGGAAATTCTGCAGAAAATAAAGAATATCTATGTACCATTTAGATTCAGAAATATTTTCATTCAACTGAGAATTGTTGTCTAGAGGATGTAAATTTCCTGAATTGTTATAGATGTAATCAACTCCCAGAACTCTACAATTAGAATAAGCTAGCAGTTTAGCTAACCCCTGACCTTTGACTAGTTTGGTAGGCTTGATTTCCATGTCATACTTGAGCAACTTAACTATCCATTTACTTCTCTTTCCATCATTGTCCGGTTGAGTTAATATATATTTGATAGCATTAGATGGTACATATGCAGTAATTTTGGAATGTAGCACAAAAACTCTAAAATATTTCAATGCTTTGACCAAAGAAAAATCCTACTTCTCCATGATATCATGTTTTAATTCAGTGTCTCGAAGTGCCCTGCTAAAAAAGGCAATGGGTTATTCAAAACCCTCATAATTTCTCTATAACAAGTCAGTTGCTAAAGTATCATGAGATGTAAAAGAAAAAATTAGGAACTCTTTTACCAAATCTGGACTAATTAAAACAGGTGCATCTGAAATAGCCTGCTTAATAGATTGAAAAGATAATTTAGCTTTTGTTCTCCATTTGATCTCACTGCCTTTCTTCAACATTCCAGTTATGTGTTTGACCAGTTTAGAAAAGTTGGGAATAAACCTTGTAAGAAAGTTTATCTTAAATGTTATCACCTCTAATGTTCTACAAAGTTTTATCTCTCACCCCTTACTTTCTTCATTACAATTTTTTTGTATAGGTTAAAAATCCTCATCATATTTTGTTAAAGGTTCAAAATGTTTATCATGGGGGTCAAAATAATGTTATGTTGTTAAGAATGAGAGATATTTAGTCTTGTAAGAGGGGATAGGAGGAGTTATGCACATGTTTATAATGATTGTCTCATGACATCATTTAGTTTTAAATATTTCCACAGAAGAGTTGATACGATTCTTTGGGTCTCAATCCAAAATAGAAAGGTTTAAATGATGTATAAATCATAATCATATGTCATTTCATAACTCATGTTTCATAATTACCAGAGTTAGATAATTTTTTTTCAAGTCAATTCCATCCAAAAAATGCCAAAGGACATCTTTTTTCAGGGCTCTACGGGAACTTTCACCTATCCCTAATTTTCATCATTACGAGTATTGTTGGAGGATTTTGAAGATGTGGATCATACTACCTAGCAGAATGAACGTTCAAGGTTGTTATCAAGTACGCAATCAACATCATAGAATGCAGATGTGATGGTACTTTCACATGCTCGTATCTATCATCCAAGATGTCACGCGGATGGGGTTTTAAAAACAGTTTTTAATTAACCTGGAGATATTATTTGCTACTCCATTTTCACATTGCAGCTAGTTGATTCAAATTTCCTCCATATAGCCAGCATATTATGTATCTATCTCCACATAGCCAGCTTATCCCACTTCTTCAACAAGTAATCTAATCTCCTTGTTATCGGACAAATCGGTAAGTGAAGACACAAACTAATCTCCCTAACTTCAATAGGAATCTAGAACAAAACAAGGCAGAATACAATATTCTCCTTAGATTTCATTGTAATATAAACTAGTTCAGAGAGGGACAAATAACATACCATTTAAACGATGTTTGATCCTCACTAGTGTCGTCCTTGCTGCTCCATATTTGGATTTGTGGGATGGTGAACCTGTTAAGAAGAACAAACCAACAAAGAGAGAGAACAACGATATATATATTCCAATGAATTCTATGTATAAGATCAAGGAGTTATACAATAAAAGTAGAGACACCTTTATAGGGAAGAAATGTATTACTGCATTATATTAAATGAAAGTAGAGAATACAACCCATCCCTTGATGTTGCAAGGTATCCTCCAATGGCCCTTTGCTTCAACACACACACCTTTGCTCCAATGATTTTGATGAAGAGCATTCACAACCTAACTTGGAGTCTGGAGAGCTAAAGCAAAGCTATCTCAAGCATAATCTATAACATAATTCGTCATTCATAAGCAAGCCTAGCCTTTCCCATGAGATATCCCTCTTTATATAGGGTGAAAGATGGATGGATGAGGAGATTAGGATGATCCCACTAAATCAGAGAAGCGAGTAAGATCCAAACTGATCAAAGGCCACCTCATCTTCTAGAAGATTCCCTTCTAGAACTTTTGTGAAATTCACTTTTTATCTTGTTTGAGGATCGTCGTACCCCATGCACAGGCAGCCTGCAGCGATGTCACGGTCCAGTTTTGGTGCAGCATGCAACAATCAAGCATTGTCACACCCCAAGCATTGAGCAGGGTGCGACGATTTCCTTTGATATAGTTTTTAAGGAATAAAATATATTCCACTTTTCTCATGGAGAAAGTCTCATTTAGTATTTTTAGGGAACATGGAAGTGAGTTATGCACACATTGTCAGTTGATCACAGGGGTGACCAAAATAATGTGTAACACTCCTGGTCATGACAGTAGATATGGGTAAAAGTGGACATGTAAACAGAAAGGAACCCAAAGGACATGAGCTTGTGGAGGCATACGAAAACGTCAGACATGTCTTCGACCAAGATGGTTGGTATATGTATTGTGCTAAATTAGATGGTTACCACTATGATGTATCTCGGGCATTCGCTGAAGGATTTTATGGATAGAGGGTTCAAATTGATAATCCGATAATCCAGGTTACAGAGGAGTCAATAGAAACAACATGTAATCTCCCTTTTTATGGTGAAAAATGGTTCAAGAACAAGTTAATCACAAGTGGGGATGTCAATCAATTTCTGAAACCAGAGGACAGAGATCCAAACTAGGCTAAGGGTATTCCTAAAGACTGGATAGTCAATGAATGGTTGGAGGATTTGCAAATGCTAAAACACTATATCACATGTGAAGAACGTTACACTACTGTGTTCACGTTTCATTTTTTATTTCTCCTTCACTTTTATGGAATTAAAAGGATGAGCTTGCCATACTATTTCTTTAGGAACCTGAATAAAATGGCTAGGAAAATCCAAGAGAATCCCAAGACTCCCCCGCATGGTATCTATCACCAAGGGCTAATAAAGGTACTCATTAAGGCAGAGCTGGAGAAAAGACAGAGGACATGGGATCAATTCTTGATTCAGTCAGGGTTTGAACCAGAAGTTCATCCTCCTGCCCAAACGTTTTCTAACAAATTTGTTGAGCCAACGCAAGGAGCATCATCAAGCACAAGTCAACCTATTGTTTCAAGGAATAATAAAAGGAAAACCAGTTTGAATATTCCAGATGAACAAGTTGAGCATACTCCAACCAGTCTGCAAATAGGTGAAGGATCTTCTCATGTGTTGGGTGGAGGTAGGCATCCTTTCCCATATGCACAGAAGGTTTATATTAAAATAAATAAAATGTTAGAAAAAACTATGATGTTGAATGAGATTCAAGAACCTGAGACAGTAGAGGTACATTCAATCCATGTACATCCTAAATAACCTACTCCAAATATTGTTCCTCCTAGTTCTAGTTCTTCTAAAGATGATGCTTATAGATATAAAGTTATGGTAAGGAAAAGAAGTATTAGGCCACAAAACAAGTTCAGATTGAAATCTAAAGCCATGTATAACCCTGCAATCAAGGATAAGGTTATAGTAATCGATGAGGAACCCACAAACCCTAAGGTGGAGCCATCAACAAGAAAGAAGGTTTCTACAACCATATCTGATAAGAAGAAACCTAAGAAGGAGGATCTAGCAGCAAATAAAAAGGTTCCTATAGAAAAAGAAAGAGTTTTTGCAAGACAACAGAGGAAACAAAGTAAACAAAGCAAGAAGGGCCCAAAACCTATGACCATATCTGAAGATGATAAGAAAAATAAAATGACAACTCATTCTCAAAAAAATCAAACAAGAAGAAACAATTTGGATATGTTAGTTGAGGCAGCTAAATCTAACTTCCAGGGAGAAGTTTCAATTTGAGAGCTTAAATTTCTATGCAAATCCTAATTTTTTACTAAAAGTTTATTGATGCTTGAAGAAAACCTTTTTGTTTTCATGCACTTAAGGCTTTATCTTTCTATGGATAATGTTGGTTGTAAATTGGGCAAGAAAAAGGCATTAAGTATTTTAAAATCTAGTTTTAAAATGGCGTTACAGGAAGTTCCCGTAGCTCTCCACACAGGAAAAATATTGGCACTACAGGAACACCTGTAGCAGTCGATTTTGTAGTAAAAGACACAGAGTTGTATTTTTGTGATGGGGAAAGGCAGAGGATGAGGTAAATGATTTATGGAATCAAGAGAAGGAGTCAGATATCCCTTTTTAAGTCAATCTACAGTCTATTTTTGAATGGATGACAATGCAAATCAGTTATCTATTTTGAGTTGTCAAAGTGTTGGATCAGATGGATCACAGAGGATTAGGTGGATCTCGGAAGACTAGGTGAAGGATGCAGCATACCAACCAGGTGTAATCAATTCAACCAAGGACCTATCTCTATGCAAGGTTGTTTCCTAGAGTATGGGATCTAAATTGTAATTGTTTTCTATTTCTATATATCAATAGATATAGGCAAAATACGCCCTCAGGGCCTGTAAGAGTCAGTTTTGAGATATCCCTGAATATCAAATTGATCATAAATGTATGATGATGTAAAAATCTATATATTTCATGAAGTAGAGGAAGAAATGGTGGGATCCCTGTTTTGGCTTGATAATTTAATATCTAAAAACTATTTTGATTCATCTTTCCTATGTAAAGACTTCAGCTGCTAATAAAGCTAATGGTTAGTTTATGTGTTTTTCCTTTGTTTATCATTTTCCTTATGTCTTATGAAACACTATGTTGATGTTATATGATTGTATGACAAATGTGTATGTCTAAAAAGGTTGCTTTAAAGGATTTTTAGGAATCTTTGCCACATTGGTGTTTCTTTTCCTTAAACCTTATTTGGAATGAATTTCTAGATAAAGGTGTATTATGTTGATGCATAAATACATTAAGGAACAAGTTTGTTTATTAGTGTAATTATCAGTTTTGTCCTTCCTTTCTCCCAATCACATCATCCAAAACTCTTAACCACTAATCATTAGTTTTATTTACCTGACTTGTTGCACCTAGGTAAGTGATCTTAATAGATCATACCATTATTTCCTTTCAAACCAAGAAAGAATCTATCCATCTCTAAATCCCTTTTTGAACATTTTGAAACAAGGTGTGCTAGGATTGACCCAATAGCAGTCTTGAGTTAACTTCTAGCGCTAATAGTAAAAATGCATGATATGTCCCTGAAAGAACACAAAAATATGTCCCTGAAAGTGAAGATCTATGTGTGGAAATACAAAAAATAGTCCCATTTTGTGTTGAAGATCTACTCAATAAAACATAACAGATGTGGGTTGATTTATTTTATAACAACTGACTTAATAATGCTAATAAAGAAGCCTCTCATTTGTCCACATATGTAAATAATCTTGTTATGATTATTAACATTAGAGATGTGGGTTGATCCACGTAATATCATATTGCATACATTTTTATAGTTGATATAGAGATATAACATAAAGCTCTTCCATTAATCATCAAAACAAGGAAATTACATGATAGAACAACCAACCAGGATTGAGAGATTGAGAAATCTCAAATGCCAAATTTCTAAGGAGAATTGTGAGACAAAATATAGTTTACTAGGTGAGTAAAAGATATAAGAGGTTACAAAAAGTATTTACAAGTATATGTGCAAATACACCAATAATTGAATAGAAAAATGGTTGGCTTGGATTTCCATAATGATCTTGGGTGGCTATATATATTCCTATGACTCTTGGCATTATTGGTTGTGGGCATGTTCACAAAATGTGAAAATCATGCATGCGGGGTTGGAATTTGATGCATGTGGCTAATTTAGTGCATTGAATGGTGTTTACATGACCCTTTAAGGATTCCTTCTTAAGTTATATCCATACCTTATCGCCAATCTAAAAGCAATGAGGACCGCAATGCACATAATGACACTCCTTATACTTGAGTTATTGTTGTGTTGAGATATGCATCTGCGACTTCCTACACCCTCCATGTTTCTGCATCCGACGCCGCAACTAGAATCGACGGTTTATTTCTTGCATTGGAATAATTGGAACGGTTTTCTTGCATTGGCTCTGATGTTAATATTGTCGTTCTATGTAAATTGGTGATTTGTATAATTAATATCATTAACCACTCTCATGTTATAAAAATGTTAAATATAACGGAATGGAGGGGCTTTCTGGCCACGCAAAAACATGATACTGTGAAGCAAACATATGACTTCTTATAATCACTGCCAGTAAGAAGTATCCATCGTGGACGAACGAGGCCACCAGATTCAATGCGTCGCCTTGATCGCTGGAAGAAGGAAACGAAGACAATAATTCGTTGCTGCCAGAATCCGATGGCTGGAAGAGAAAAGGACTCTGCAATAGCGATCTGATCTAGGCACGCCAACAGCGAGCAGGTGTACCAACCCTTGTTTCTTAGACAGACAACAAAGAGAATCGATCTGACACTAGCGTTGCCCAGGGACAGATTGGCAGGGGCGTGGACTGGCAAGCAGAAAAATAGCAGAAGCGTTTCTGCACAATGGAATGAAAACTACTCCTGTGGAAATGATGCGTTTTCTGCACAATTCATCTCGGGAAGAACTACCAGCGTTGGAGTCGGGGTCAATGCCTTTGGGCATCACAAACCGATACATTGACCTCTCAAAATTGGGAGGATAATTAGTACTCCGACGGAGTTTCTGCCAATCCAACGTTTAGTTGAAATCAAAGTTGTTGCGGAACAACTACACTTCAAAGTTTCAAGTTATTGAACAACAAGCCCCAAAACATTCTGCTCGACGCAAAGGGAAAAGTGAAGATATGCGACTTCGGCCTCAGCGCACTGCCTCAGCAACTAAGGCCAGATGGTTTGTTGCATACGACTTGCGGAAGCCCCAGCTACATTGCACCCGAGGTGATTGCTGACAGAGGCTATGATGGTGCTATCGCTGATGTTTGGTCTTGCGGTGTCATTCTCTTTCTTCTCTTGACAGGTTGGCTGCCTTTCACAGACAGAAACCTTGTAGTCCTATATCACAAGTTCTCCAAAAGCGAATTTCATTGTCCAAATTGGCTTTCTGTTGGCTCTCGCAACTTAATCAGAAGAATACTCGATCCCAATCCCAAAACACGCATAACTATACCAGAAATAATGGAAGATGAGTGGTTTAAGCTAGGTCATTCACCGGTGAAGTTAGTAGATGAGGAGAATATTGGTTCGGAGGAAGTCGATGCCGCTCATACAAACTTGGAGGACCATCTGCTGAGGGAGGAAACCGGTCCAATTATAATGAATGCTTTTCAGTTAATAGCGATGTCACGGAGCCTTTATCTATCTGGCTTCTTTGAGGAAGAGGATGCTGAAGAGAGAAAAACGTTATTCACGTCCACGTATCCGGCCAAAGATATTATGCACAAAATCGAAGAAACGGTTAGAGCGATGGGATTTCAGGTCCAGAAAAAGAATGACAAGCTAAAGCTATTGCAAGTGGATTCGAAGTCAAAGAGTGGATATCTTTCTGTGGCAAAGGAGGTGTTCCAAGTGACTCCGTGTTTGCACATGGTAGAGCTTAGGAAATCCACCGGTGATGTAACCCAGTACAGAGAGCTCTGCAGAATGTTATCAAGCAATCTTAGCCTGCATAGCATATGACAGAACACCTGGCAGTCAAAATTTTCCAGAGAAGGCGAACCGGTTCAGATTTCCGGAACGCTAAGAGTTTTTTGTTAGATTTTCTCTCTTTTAAAAGAGGGAGGTTTGTAACACCAGAGAGGGGAGACAGCCCGGGAGCCTTGAGAGGTTGGGTTTGTAATGCATTTTTTATCAAATATAGAACAGAGTGCCAAGAGATTCTATACTTTGTCACTGTCTAATTCTGTTTTCTTCCTGTATTATTGTTTCTGAAGTTTTCATCACTGCTTTTTCTGCCTTATGTTCATTATTTCAGCTTGTAATGGTTACAATTCAGTACAACCTCTACTGTAGATAATTTAAAGCATTGCTTAAGGTGCAGTTTTTCCTATGTTTTGCTGTGAGTAGAACAAGACCTGCATCCTAATTGTTTTGCCTTATTTACAAGTTTTATTTGTTCACAACCTTTCCTCTATCTTTCTATGAGTGAGACAAGACCTGTGTTCAGATATTTGAAGTATTGGTGTTATTTCTTCTATCGAGAGGAAGACCAGATACCTGGCTTTTTCTTTCATTTTTGTTCATCCCCTATCTGCTATCCATCCTCATGATTTTAAAATGAATTAGACAAACGAGGTCATGCCTTTTGTTTCTGATCTATAAATGAGTGGAATGACTATGTTGGAACTAGTTTTATAAGCCTCCTATGACTGACCAATCAACAAGATTTATTTCTTTTAAAAATGTGCTAAGGCTTGGCTCTTCCATAGCCTAGAGTCAACTCTTGCGACAACATTTTCTGGCGCCATTTTCGGGGACGGAGGACGAAGTTATCTTCCCTGGGGTACGACAAAGTTCAGATCTATCTCTTGATGGTGAACAAGGGATAGACATTCAATTGGCTGTGATCATTCACCTGGCTACTCCTTGGTTCGTAGACTCTACATGATTTTGTTGGCGACTCCACTGTTCTCAAATGTCGAATCTGTTCGCTGCTCGAATTGCTGCAAGGTTTGCCCCTCTGGATTTTACAAATGTTTATGGATTTCCAAACACTGTTCCAGACATTAAAATTTGGGCAGATATCCTTCCTAAATTTGGAGAAGATGAGGACAACAATCCTGGTCAACATTTGTTTGAATTCCACAAGCTCATGGAAGAATTAAATGTACATCATGAAGATGTCCTCATGAAATTGTTTATGTTTTCATTGGAAAAAGATGCTAGACTCTGGTATAAATCTTTACCCCATTCCAGTATTCCTTCATTGAAATGTTTTCACACACTTTTTCATCAACATTGTAAAAGGATATATTCTGCTGAAATCCTTTTTGAAGATTGTTGTGATACAAGTCCTCTTGAAGAGGAGGAAGAAAAAATAGAATTTTCTCAAGTTGATAAAGATGACCAGTATGAGGAAGAGTCGGCTCATAAACATGCTGGATCTTGTGAACTTACTCAAGAAGAAGAGATTCGGCATCACGGTCAACCTGCAAAAGAGATAGAAAGGAATGATTGTTGTTTCATTCAGGAAATACAGAGACCACCATCTCCTTCAACTAAGGAAGAGAAGATTCTTCCCCTGCACAACTCTGTTGCAGCCCCTACTCACACAAATTTTCAGATTTCACACACTCCTGGATATGAGTGTCAAATTTCTTCCAGCTCTGAAAATGTAAATCTATTTTTAAATGGTGACAGTCATATATTCCATGGAACTTTACAGCAAGTTAGTGAACCTGTTTACGACGATTTCCTGCCAGAAGATCAGATTTTAGACTCTGCTTTGTTTCATGAAAAAGATATGGCTGCCATGTTCAATGATCCTGAGCATCATAAATCAGAACATAGAGTAGTTTTGGGTGTTTTAAAACCTCAGGACGATATATTTTTTCAAGACCCTTTTGTTGATCTTTTGGATTCATTTAATGGAGGAATATGCTATGTCATGAACGTTTGGTCACAAGAATTGATGAAAGGTTTGCAAATCCATTATCACCAACAGGTCAGATGGGGATTGTCAGTTTCCTTTTTCAGCATGCTCGAAGAAAATGTGAGAAAGTTTCAAATAAGTAGGCAATTATTGGATTGGCTTCATTGGCATTTTCGTATCATTTGATTCTGGAAATATTTTCAGTAGTTAGAGTAGGTGATGTATATAAATAAGCTTGACTTCAAGCATTAGATTACATCAATGGTTTTCAATATGTTTTTCAGTTCAGTGTTGAATCGAGTATGGTTTTGTTTTAAAGCATTACGACTCCATAGCCCAATGGATGAATAAACAGTTTTTCGCTCTGCAAAGATGCAAGTAAAGTGACGGCATTCAGGATTTGATATGGATGAAGGCCACCTGGTCTATTGTTCTTGGCACTTTACGAGAAAGTACCATCCCTAGTTGGAGCCGATGTTGTAACAGATATCAAAATCGACTTTGTTGCCCAAGGGTTTGTTAACAGGGTTCATTTCTTGAGTTGACTTCTTTGCTCTCCAAGTTGGAACGTTAATGAGTTTAGAATATTCAAGTTATGCTTGGGACGTCTATTCATTAATTAATAAGATGATATAATTTCTATATCTCTGCATAACATAATTTTGTGGAACATTCATGTCTATGCGACCCTCCAGGGTCTCTATTGTACAGAGACCAAGGCTAATCTCCAGATGGATGCTTCGGGATATCGCCTCCGAACAGCATATTGAATCCCTCTATAGTAAATATGGAATTAATAATGAGAAAATAGAAGAGGTATGGTTGGAAGCGAACGATGAATTAGCAGCCGATAAACAAGTTTGGAAAAGTAGAAGGAAGTAGGAAGTGTTGTCAAACGTGCCGGTAACAACATTCAACAGATTCTCTTCACTCCCCAAGGCTGACGATGATGGAAACTTCGATGGATTTCCTAGAACTACTGATGAAGTTGTAGTTACAACGCCAGTTTGTGAATCTTCTATATCGTTGGACGAGATACTAGTTTCCAAAGATTTATGGCTCTTACCCAAAAAATCGAGGGCCATTCTTCACAAACATTGGCTTGATAATGCTCGAGAAAAAGCTGAGGATGAATCGCGTCATTTATCTGATACATACAAAGGGGTATGTAATGAGTTACTTGAGTTTGATCGTATGATCTTCCTCAAAATTTTAAGCAAAGCTAAAGTCGTGGGAATGACAACCACTGCTGCAGCTAGGAACTATGACCTTCTTCAGGCATTGAGAGCAGAGATAGTGGTGATCGAAGAGGCTGCAGAGGTTTTAGAAGCCCATGTTTTGACATGCATTGGCTCCTTCACCGAACATTTCATTCTCCTTGGTGATCACTTGCAGCTGCGTCCTTCTGTTGCAGAATACGAGTTAGCCACCAAACACAAATTGGAGATCTCCCTCTTTGAGCGATTGATAAGCGGAGGGATCGAGCATGTTACTCTAAGATGCCAAAGAAGAATGAGGCCTTCAATTTCAAGATTAATATCTGATTATCTATCCTTCCCTGCAAGAAGCAATGCTCCAGGGATCTCCCATGTGGTCACCAATGCACGGCCAGTTGATCTGAGATATGTCCTCCCTGCAAGCATCCTTGCGAGAAACGTTGTCTGCATAGCTGCTGCATTCTTATTTGTGGAGCCTTATGTACACCTTGCATTGAGAAATGTGAATGGAACATCATTCTTGTGATCTCCTCTGCCATGAAACATGCACCAAGCCTCGGCGCGATGAACCGTGCAAAGAAAATCTAAGGTGTGGGCATCCTTGTGTACGTCTCTCTGGGGAACCCTACCCAAAGATTTGCAGGAGTTGCAATCCCTAGTATTTGGATGTCATTTCACAGATGACTTTAGACGAGTGTGATCCATCCAATAGGTTCATGCAGCTCATAGACTGCCAACATGCATTTGAAGTAAGTGGATTCGACACTTGGATGGACATGGACGACGCAGTTGCTGATCCTGGTGCTGCCGTCGTCAAGCCAAAGCAATGTTTTATTTTAACGTCTGCGACTTCCTACACCCTCCACGTTTCTGCATCCGACGCCACAACTAGAATCGACGGTTTATTTCTTGCATTGGAATAATTGGAACGGTTTTCTTGCATTGGCTCCGATGTTAATATTGTCATTCTGTGTAAATTGGTGATTTGTATAATTAATATCATTAACCACTCTCATGTTATAAAAATGTTAAATATAACGGAATGGAGGGGCTTTCTGGCCACGCAAAAACATGATACTGTGAAGCAAACATATGACTTCTTGTAATCGTCGCCAGTAAGAAGTATCCATCGTGGACGAACGAGGCCACCAGATTCAATGCGTCGCCTTGATCGCTGGAAGAAGGAAACGAAGACAATAATTTGCTGCTGCCAGAATCCGATGGCTGGAAGAGAAAAGGACTCCACAATAGCGATCTGATCTAGGCGCGCCAACAGCGAGCAGGTGTACCAACCCTTGTTTCTTAGACAGAGAACAAAGAGAATCGATCTGACACTAGCGTTTCCCAGGGACAGATTGGCAGGGGCACGGACTGGCAAGCAGAAAAATAGCAGAAGCATTTCTGCACAATGGAATGAAAACTACTCCCGTGGAAATGATGTGTTTTCTGCACAATTCAGCTCGGGAAGAACTACCAGCATTGGATTCGGGGTCGATGCCATTGGGCATCACAAACCAATACATCGACCTCTCAAAATTGGGAGGATAATTAGTACTCCAGCGGAGTTTCTTCCAATCCAACGTTTAGTTGAAATCAAAGTTGTTGCGGAACAACTACACTTCAAAGTTTCAAGTTATTGAAAAACAAGCCCCAAAACGTTCTACTCGATGCAAAGGGAAAAGTGAAGATATGCGACTTCAGCCTCAGCGCACTGCCTCAGCAACTAAGGCCAGACGGTTTGTTGCATACGACTTGCAGAAGCCCCAGCTACATTGCACCCGAGGTGATTGATGACAGAGGCTACGATGGTGCTATCGCTGATGTTTGGTCTTGCGGTGTCATTCTCTTTCTTCTCTTGACGGGTTGGCTACCTTTCGCAGACAGAAATCTTGTAGTCCTATATCACAAGATCTCCAAAAGCGAATTTCATTGTCCAAATTGGCTTTCTGTTGGCTCTCGCAAATTAATCAGAAGAATACTCGATCCCAATCCCAAAACACACATAACTATACCAGAAATAATGGAAGATGAGTGGTTTAAGCTAGGTCATTCACCGGTGAAGTTAGTAGATGAGGAGAATACTGGTTCGGAGGACGTCCTCTCATACAAACTCGGAGGACCATCTGCTGAGGGAAGAAACCGGTCCAATTATAATGAATGCTTTTCAGTTAATAGCGATGTCACAAAGCCTTGATCTATCTGGCTTCTTTGAGGAAGAGGATGCTGAAGAGAGAAAAATGTTATTCACATCCACGTATCCGGCCAAAGATATTATGCACAAAATCGAAGAAACGGTTAGAGTGATGGGATTTCAGGTCTAGAAAAAGAATGACAAGCTGAAGCTATTGCAAGTGGATTTGAAGTCAAAGAGTGGATATCTTTATGTGGCAACGGAGGTGTTCCAAGTGACTCTGTTTTTGCACATGGTAGAGCTCAGGAAATCCACCGGCGATGTAACCCAGTACAGAGAGCTCTGCAGAATGTTATCAAGCGATCTTAGCCTCAGAGCATACGACAGAACACCTGGCAGTCGAAATTTTCTAGAGAAGGCGAACCAGTTCAGATTCCCGGAACGCTAAGAATTTTTTGTTAGATTTTCTCTCTTTTAAAAGAGGGAGGTTTGTAACACCAAAGAGGGGAGACAGCCCGGGAGCCTTGAGAGGCTGGGTTTGTAATGCATTTTTTATCAAATATAGAACAAAGTGCCAAGAGATTCTATACTTTGTCACTGTCTAATTCTGTTTTCTTCCTGTATTATTGTTTCTGATGTTTTCATCACTGCTTTTTCTGCCTTATGTTCATTATTTCAGCTTGTAATGGTTACAATTCAGTACAACCTCTGCTGTAGCTATTTTAAAGCATTCCTTAAGGTGCAGTTTTTCCTCTGTTTTGTTGTGAGTAGAACAAGACCTGCATCCTAATTGTTTTGCCTTATTTACAAGTTTTATTTGTTCATGGCCTTTCCTCTGTCTTTTTATGAGTGAGACAAGACCTGTGTTCAGATATTTGAAGTATTGGTGTTATTTCTTTTATCGAGAGGAAGACCAGATACCTGGATTTTTCTTTCAGTTTTGTTCATCCCCTATCTGCTATCCATCCTCATGATTTTAAAATGAATTAGACAAACGAGGTCATGCCTTTTGTTTCTAATCTATAAATGAGTGGAATGACTATGTTGGACCTGGTTCTAGAAGCCTCCTATGACTGACCAATCAACAAGATTTATTTCTTTTTAAAATGTGCTAAGGCTTGGCTCTTCCACAGCCTAGAGTCAACTCTTGTGACAACAGGGGGACCAAGGAATCACTAATGTAAGAAATGTAATTTTTAGGGGTCTTTTTGGCTAGAACCTCAGAAACGGTTGATTTTATGGACCATTCCCAATAGAATGATGAAGACATCTTATGTAGGTGTGTTGTTTGCAAGGAATATTCTCATCCAATGTGCACGGGTATGCACTATTGTAGATGCACAAAAGATCCACATGTGTGAACTTGAAATTTTGGATAATCATTTATCTCCAAATGAAATGATGTTGATTGGTGCAACTATGTTTCTAACATTTTCCATAAAGTTAAATTGTTAATAAACCTCAAGTCATAATTAGACACAATGGTTGTTGGAACCATTGTATAATCCATAGATGACTGAAGAATAATTTGGCAGTATCAGGTGCACCAATAGCCTTCTTTCATGCAACCATGATGTTTTTTTTTTTAAGTGATCCACAAAAACAAACACCAAATTTTGGTGATTCATCATAAGGAGGCTTGAGAATAAATCCATGTTAATACACTCCCAAGGATTTGTTGGAACCAATAGAGGTGTGTACCTACCAAGTTTATGATTTGTAGGCTTGGAACTATTACATGGAATGCAGGATTTGATATGCACCTCAATGTTTCAATCGACTAGTTTAGTTAATATAGGTGTTTCTAAAGAAGTGTCTTGCTGACACCAAAGTGACATGTTGACTTAGAGTAGTGTGCCTCCCAAATCACTTGATTGTGTTATATACCAAAGGGCATGTATAAGTGTCCAAGTTGGTATAATATATTATCAAATAGGGAGTAGTTGACATTTTTTTATATTGCACAAGATCATTGTAGGTCTTTTCAAAATTCAGATTAGATAGGTAACCTAATTATCACAATTATGTCCTTAAGTGTTAAGCACAATGTCCTTACATGGTTGGCAAAGCCTCGATTATAAATGTTATAATGCTAAATATTAGTTTGAAAATATTCACTCTATTATTTATATATCTAGTGACTATTGGTTCATGGCTTGACCACTTGGTGGAGGGAAGATGTGGATGGAGCTAGGGTTTGGATAATGTGCGAGGGTTATGCAATATGGACAAAGATTTGGTTCACTATTCAAAAGATCCATTCCTAGGTTAGTCTATATAGTCTAAATATTGTGTAAAATTGTTCCCTAGTAGGTTGAAAGTGCCATCACATACAGGGTCTCCTTTGGGTCCCTCTCCTTGGCTAAAGATACTATACAAAATTTGGCCAATATGGCCAAAAATATTAATGTGAGTGTTGAAAAACCTCTAGAAAATGGATTTTATGAGTGGCATATCTACATCATGGGTATGTGATCCAGTATTTAATGGAATTACATTGGTTGTAGATTTAGTTGGAAGTACTTCCTTATACGTCTGTGATAAGTCCCACACAAGTTCTCATTCATACTAACTCTAGTTTTGAACGTCATACCTCAAGTTTGGGATTTTTTTGTTCTAGTGTATCTCCATTATACACAAATTGTCCATAATCTTATGTTACAAAAGTTTCATAGTTTGGCCATTAAATCATTGGTTTAGACCATGATATAGATTTGATTTGTGGGTTCACCTTTGATATCCTTGTTTTTGAGTCTTCGACACTATGTGGGAGAGGACTTGTGGGTTCTTTGTTGGGACTAGAGCTAATGAGTGGAGTTTTGGGAGGTGAAAATGTTGTAAATACAAACCCCTCACCTTCAATCTTGTTGTACTCACTTGTAAGAAAGGAAGCATCCTTGAGTTTGGAAGGTGATGGTAGTTTATGAAGGGCTCAAAAAAATAAGAAGTACAGTAAGAAACACAAACACCCTTTGAATTTCATTTTAGATGAAGGGGTGAGATTGGATGAAGTTGTGAAAATGGTGGAGATGGCATTGGTCAACCGCTTCCATGGATGTCAATTGGGAGATAAGGTGATCAAGGACAAGTTAATTACTATCATGAAACCCCTTTTAGGGTATTGTATTACTTTGATGGTGTTGTGTCGAGGCTAGTTGGTGCTCATATTTCGATTGGTATTTGACAACAAACATGTGTTGAAATCCTTGTGGAAACGTGGGGTGACCCCCCTCATGCTAAAACACTAGTCTCCAGCTTTTGATATGAAAACTAAAATAATTGATGTTGTCTTGACTTGGGTTAGACTCCTTATCCTACCTCTA
>ML779687.1:1082250-1108651 GCA_009831015.1 Picea engelmannii | reverse complement strand
TATGGTTGTAAATACTCTATGATCATATTAAGAAAAGTCTTGGAAGAATACAAGAGAAACACTCAAGAACTCAACTTTATGTTCATTTCAGAAATACAAACAAAATCATTGAGAAAGTGGTGTAGAAGAAGAAGAAGAATGGATAAAATGGAGATCTTTTTTTTCTTATCAAAAGCCTAGTTGCATGTTGATGGTTCGACCCTTCTATTATGATCTTCTGCTCTGATAATGAAACCTTCTTTAACCCTTTGATCCTTGATTTTTAAAACCGACTCTTCTAACTTCTTGAGTAGTTAGGGCTTTCACTTTCTTGGAATAACCACTTTAATTTATGCCTCAATAAAGTCTCATTGATGAATTTTTATCATTTACATTCACTTCTTGAAGTGGGCCCCTTTCTGTTTTTAATAAAAGTTTTTAAATAAACCTTTTTTTTTTAATTTGAATTGGCTTCCCTTTAGAAGAGAGGATTGTATTTTGATTTTATGGGCATGGTATTCAATTTCTCAACCATGAAAATTAATTTATATGTAAACTTCATCATCTCAACTTTCCAACGAGTCTTTATAAGCGCAATTTGGAGTTCTGGATCTCAAGATATGAGCTCGTGAAGTCGAGGTACCAAGCATATTTATCAGCATAGCATGAAAATATGGCCAATTTCAACCCTTGAAATATGTTCCATAATCTTTCTCATCGAAATAACTTTCCAACGAGGTATAATTCGTCTAAATATGACTCCCAGATCTCGAGATATAGCCTTCAGAAAATCATTGCTTAGCAGTCACCCATTAATTTTCATGGGTCAATCCTAGTCCTTGATCTTAATTCGTCATTCTCCTTTAAGATTTCGACTTTTCTTGGAAAACATATATCCCACGTGCATGGGGATATTGGAGAGTTTGTAGTTTATATTGAAATGTGTAACATGCACAATGTGAGATAGAAGGAGATTATGGAGACTTGGAGCCTCGAACCTTAGAAAATTCGTGAATTAATTAAAATTTTGATTGCCCAGTCATTATCCACCAAGCACCTAGTCAATGACCTGAGTCAACATCCATGTCATCACCACATGTTGTTGTGTGATAGGTTACCACGAGCTACCATGTGTCACGACCTGATTGGTTGCCACATGTCATGATTTCATTTGTTGCCATGTGTCATCCTCCCATTGGTTAGTAGAGTTTCCATGTGTCATGAAATAACTAGTTGACAAATAAAGGGAGAATATATGTTACCATGTGTCATCCTCTCATTGGTTAATAGAGTTGTCATGTGTCATGAGATCACTGGTTGACAAATAAAGGGAGAATATTTGTGAAATAAGTTAAGGGAGGAAAAACAGAATGAAAGAGAAAGGAGATGTGAGAGAGGGGAAGAGAAAAATAACTAAGAAAAGGGAAGCGGTCACGCGGGTGGAGAAAGAGAGCATGGGGATATTGGAGAGTTTGATGAGGAGGAATGGGAGCCCGCCTGATCGTGTAACGCCCCTTTTTATTTCAACTCTAAAAGATCTAAGTAATTGAAGTAGTTCGATTCAATATTTTTTTTTATATATGAATATTACAACAAGAAAAGTTCAGTACAATTGATAACAATTGAACGGAAGTAACAATTTCTTTACCAACATCAGAGCAACCATTTTAAGGGAGTAACATAAGAACACTTTAATAGTTTTACCATATCCATGTAACTTTGAAATGAATTTAGCACGGTAATTACTTTCTTATTACAAGAAGCAAAAGTCACGCGTTAGTTTTAATAATTTTCACTTCATATATCTGAGAGTGTGGACTATTATTTGTATAGTAATTAGATCTTCTCGATGCCTATAAAATTTAATCAAGGAAAAAAAAATTCAACAGTCCAGGAATTTAAATAATATCAATTTAAAAGCATCTAGTTGTCACAAAGATGTAATATCAATCTTGTAGAAACATTATTACATTTAAATAAATACAAATAATAAAATCTAACATACTCTTGATCGTAATTTGATCATAGTCGACTAAGGCATACAAATGGTCTGCGCCTCAACCAATAATCTAAATCGATTTATGACAACAGTAAAGTTCGACTTAAAATGCAATATTAGACTTCATCTAACTAAAAAGAATAGCATCCAAACAGAGAGATGAAGTTCAATTTCAATCGCATAGTAATAACACTTTCGAAAATTTCGAGCCAATAAAATGTACAGAAACAGTACTTCGTATCAGAATTAAAATTGAAAGGAAAATTCTTCAATGATTTCAACAATACATTTTCATCTGGTAAAATTATTGTCATTTCCATTTATTTATACAAAAGACAGTAAAAGGAAAAGAAACTTTACCCAACTTCAAATCCTCGGATTCCCAAGCTGAATATTATACAGTAACAGAAATCAAATTTACAAGAGATAATTGCTTGGTAAATTTCGTTGTATCTTTTTAAGAATTATTTCTTTAACCTTTAAAAGAAATAAACATTACTCTTCAACAACAGTAAATAAATGATGTCACTCTAATGGATGTTACGATAAAAATTGACAATTATTTCAATGAAGTGATCTGGATTATTTTCGGCAGAGATATAATAAGAAAATGCACAGAGATATCGCCGATATCCAATAATATAACATAAATGTATCAGAGATGCAACCATAAACACAGAGATACAGTGATACATGATTTCTATTAATGAAAGAAATGTACAGAGACTGTAAAAATACAGAGTGAAAGACTCGCTAGTGGCAGCTTATCTCTGAGAAGAGATGTGACGGCTACTCACATTCGCAAGAAGATGATTACAAAGAGGCTCTGAAGGCCTTTTTACAATAAGTAGGAATGCCACAAACCCTAGACATTCAAAAACCTAACCCTAGGAGATGAAGCGCCAAAAGTCATGTGGGCCCCGTTTGGGTAAGTAAATACATCAACTTCCCGAGGTCGTAACTTTTGCATACGATCTCCGTTTTAGGCATATGATAGCCCGTTGGAAAGGTATTGTCGAGGAGATTCATTTTAGGTGAAAAATCGAAGGAACTTATATATTGCAAACCTATTTTCCGACCCGATTCAAAAACAAAAACAAAAACAAAAAACATTGTTTAGGGCCTGAAAACGGCCCCAGAAGTTAAAAACTGCTAAAAATAATAAATTACCAAAATTGTCAGAAAACTATTTTGAGCCAGTTGGAAAAAGTGGGTGGCCACCGATATACTCCTGGATCAATACTCCCTCCTTAGGAAGCAATGGTCTCCATTGTGTTGAGTGCCCAGGGGAGAGGGAAAAACGTTTGTTGAATCTGCATCTTGATGAGTTGATTGTCTTGTTGGAGAAGTTGTGATGCTTAGCTTGTTGAAGGTTGTCACGAACATGTGGCTGGAAGGGTTGGACCTTTTTAAACAGTCTAGCTACATGAGATGTCTGTGTGCAGAAGGAATCTTTACACTTTGTTGCAGTCTTGTCAAACTGCTTCTGTTGGATAGAATGTGCTTGGGTCGAGGCTGTAGTGTTTGTAGTATCCTTCTGTTCACCTTTTGAACAGATTGTGAATAAGCTGAATTTTGCAGTATGAGATACTACCTTGCGGCATTGTTTAGGTGGAACAATAGTCGGAACTACCTCTAGTATTCTGAAGAGATGACCCCCTAAAGAAATAATGACACTGCGGGGTCGAGACTCATAAAAAGCATGGCGTCTCCACATATATGGTTGGCCCAAGAGAACATCACAGACATCCAGTGGGGCAACATCACATAATACCTCATCCTTGAAAGGTTGGATGTCGTATGATAATTGGCATTGTTGGCTGACACGAAGATCTCATCATTGGCAAAGCCACCCGATGTTGTATGGTTGCGGGTGTGGTGTTGTCGATAATCTCAATTGTTTGATGACCTCTGTTGAGATGAGGTTCTTTTGGCTTCCGCTATCAATAATAAAATGCAGCGGGGTCCCCTTCACCCACATCTGTGAATGAAAAAGTCGCTCCCCCTCTTCAGGATCTGTTGGTTCTTTTGGTTGAATTGTTACGGTCACGACAATAGCAGTGGGGTCTGCGTCAATGATCTGTCCTTTACCAGTGTTTTCAGAATCAGATTATGAATCAGGGTTCGGCTCCTTGTCTTTGATCTCGGCCACCAATGACTGTTTTGAGCGACATTCATCGGTGTTGTGCCAGGGGATTTTGTGGAAATCGAACCATTTTACGGTGTCCTTCTTTGTCTTCCCGTGACCCTTCTTTTCCTGTGGCTTGGACTGGTTTTCAGAAGACTGTTTGTTCGAGTCGTCTTTGTCATACTTTGGTTTTTGTGGATTTGCAGACCCGAACTCCCGTTTGTTCTGGTGCTTAAATTTATGCTCGATTTTAACAGCATATCGATAAGTAGCACCAAGTGATGAGATGTCCAGAAAATCCATTTCAGTTTGGATGTATCTGTGTAGAGCCCCATGGTATTTCAGAACCAAATGTCGTTCAGAGTATTTGATACCCAGCTTGGTGCGCAAGGTATGGAAGGTATTGGTGAACTCTGGAACTGCTTGGCTCCTCTCTTGCCGCAGTGTGGTCCATCTCATGTACTGGTCCTCATAGTTGCCAACAGGGTAATACTGTTCATTTACCGCATCCACAAAAAAATCTCAAGTGGGCTTGGCCCCATATAGTCAAGACTCCTCTGTGGAACTTTTCTCCCAGTAAGTTTCCCACCAATGTTTGACATGGGGGAGAGATTTAAGGAGTGTGAAGGTGATCTTTTCCCTGTCGAAAAAATTATGAACAGAGAAATAACATTCTAATAGATTTAACCATTTGTCTAGGGCATCCGCATCTATCTGACCTTCAAATACGGGAATATCAAAATTAACTTGTACCTTGAAAGAAGAGGTGTTTCCAAAGTGGTTGTTTGATGAATATGCGCATGTTGCTATTGGCAGGCGTTGAAGGATGTGGGAAAAAATCTCCATCATTTCGTCCCCCTGTCGCATGAGAGCTTTCTCAAGCAACAAATTTATAGGATCGTCTGCTCTGTCATTTTTTTTTCTTCCACCATGAAGGGTTTATTTGGCGTGTGAGAGAGATTGTCTTCAAGAGAGACAATCTCGAGACCCAACTTGCTATACTCGAACCTCGTCGGGGATATGCACTGAAAAAAAATGATCAAGAGCAGCCTGCTCTGATACCACTGATCCGAATTATTTTCAGCACAAAATGAGAGCGGAAATATAATAAGGAAATGCACAGAGATATCGCGGATATCCAATAATATAACATAAATGTATCAAAGATGAAACCATAAACATAGAGATACAGTAATACATGATTTCTATTAATGAAAGAAATATACAGAGACTGTAAAAATACAGAGTGAAAGACTCGCTAGAATGGTAGCAGCTTATCTCTGAGAAGAGATGTGACGGATACTCACATTCGCAAGAAGATGATTACAATGAGGCTCTGAAGGCCTTTTTACAATAAGAAAGAATGCCACAAACCCTAGACATCCAAAAACCTAACCCTAGGAGATCAAGCATCAAAAGTCATGTGGGCCCTGTTTGGGTAAGTTAGTACATCAACTTCCCGGGGTCGTAACTTTTGCATACGATCTCCGTTTTAGGTGTATGATAGACCGTTGGAAAGGTATCATTGAGGAGATTAATTTTAGGGGCAATGTTGAAAACACTTCCATGTTGAAAACCTGTTTTCCCAAAAAACATCGTTTAGGGCCTCAAAACAGCCCGAGAAGTTAAAAACTGCTAAAAATAGTAAATTACCAAAATTGCCAAAAAATTGTTTCGAGCCAGTTGGAAAAGGTGGGTGGACACCGATATCCACCTGGATCATGAAGAGCAGCAAAAATTGTTACATCTAATTCTTGAGATTTAATTACTGGAACCAGAGTATTATTGATAGGAAATTTTACTAATAACCAGTCGTTATTCCCGTGCTTACTAATTGTTCGATTACAAGAATAAAATACTCAAAGACATTACATTATTTCATAAATATATAAATATTCGATAAGAAATATACATATCCAAATATAAAATATCGTTGCCACAAGAAGTTGAGTTGTTGTAGATTCTTCAACCTAGAAATTTGATCAACCCCTTCTTCGCTTGCTAAACCAAAACTTCACTAGTACCTCCCAGTCAATGCTAGGGGTTCTCTTCTTCCCCCTTATCCCACCGAGCCGCAAAGGGGCCACACACAAAAACCAGAAATTCACTAGCACAAAAACTTGTCTCTCAAGGAAGAGCTTCCACTCCTTTCAAGTTGTGGAACCCAACTCTCACAAGTAAAACTAGTTCATGAAAAATTTTGGCAACATAACAGTACTAACAAAAGTGAGATCCCCTCTCCCTTTCTCTCAATTATTTTATAGAAAAATACTCAATGACACATGTCATCATGCACAATTATTTAATTTTTAATAATTTAATTAAAGAATTATTCGTCCATTACATGTGTCACACTCTCACCAAGTTGCACATGTAAATTCCTTTTTTTATTTTATTTATTTAGGCATTTTCCCTCACATTCCCCAATGTGTTCCAATTTTTTCTCTTAGTTGTCCCTTAGTTCCCTAATCCCTCATTTAATTTGTGTTCTCAGACTAAATCTTAGTTTGAGTTGGATTAGGAGTCTTATTTTAGTTAGTAATAGTGATATTTTGACTCAAGATGCTATTCTATGTGGACAACCTATTCTCTCATGTTTTAAGTTATTTTTATTTATAATCCCTTTTATTATTTTCATTCACACATGTGCATATACCTAACTTTTAATTTTAAATTCATATTTTCTTAGAGTTTGAATATATCTCAAATCCCTTAGCTTGTTTAATATTTTATTTAGTCCCTTATATAAACTCAGACTTAGACTTAGGTTTAGATTTAGGCTTAGACTCTTCTTAGATTTGATAGCTTAGAAATTATTTTTTAATTAATACTCTTGTTCTAACAAGGTTTAACCATTTCATTATGTTTTCTAGGCCATCTAGATTTTTATTAACTCACTATTTAATTACGGGAAGTGCCCTTCAAGACGCACCTTCGTGCTCCAAGGCTGCCACTCACTTTTGACTAGTTTTGGAAGTTTGTTCGACGCTTGGAGTCAACACTCCACTTGGTCGACCTTGTGAGAGACTAAGGGTTGTCTAAGGAATAAGGACTCCTCCTCATTACATGCCCCTTAGAATTCTTCGTGAGCGACTATCTAAGTCCGCCCTCATGACATCGTGGACCTCTTGAACTAGGTAATCATTAACCTACAATTCAGGTCACGACGGGAGTGCTAGTAGGCTGTGACAGGGACGTTGCCACACCTCTCCCTCAACTATCTGGTTTCTGTGCATGACCCCTTTACTCCTTATGTGAATCGGATTAGCAAGCGTCTCCAAGCCTGCATCCACTGACAAGAACACTGTCAATCATCCATAAACATAATTTCCATACTAAAATCCTCATATAAATCACATGCATGTAAATCAAATACTCAAACCATATACAAATTCACTCCTTGACTCAATCCGGAGTCCAAGGGAACCATTGATGCCATCTGCATCATCAACTTGTCATGTATCCTGCACACTCGGGGAAACTCTTATGTAATACACGTCGATACATGAATACATCTAGAATCTAACATATAATCAAAATGACATCATAATATATATCTCATAAGCAAAGCATAATCATAATGTATCATAATCAGATCACTTGGTCGCAAGTGTCCTCAAAGAATAAGTCAATATAAATGTGCTCAGTGGTACTAGATGTTACAGATCGATGGAGTATAGAAAATAATCTAAGTATGGAGTAGGTGAAGTAAGGGGATAGGAGAGTGGAGTGGAGTGAGGGTTGTCGCGCAAAGGAGAGGGGAAGGGAGTATTGATCCCATGGATAACCAAAAGAGTTCTGAGAGTTGTTTGGAGTATAATGAGAATTCTATGGGATATAATAAGAATTCCAAAGAGTTTAAGTATGGAATAAGAATTTCCAGGAGATTAAGTGTTCCAAGAGAATAAGTGTGGTTCCATGAGTTCCAGGAAAATAATGTAGTTCCCAGAGTTGATCATGGTTCCATGAATTAAAGTGTGGTTCCATGAGAATGATCATGGTTCCAATAATTCATAGTTCCAAGAAATTAGCCTTGTTGCACATGGAAGAAGTGTTCCTTTGGTGGTTAAATGAAAAACTCAAATATCTTAAGCATACGAACTCAGATTTTGAATCCGTGAAATGTGTGACAAAGTTGAGACTGAGGGATACACTATGAAATTATTGTCGATCGAAATTTTCTTCTTCTGATATCATTTTTTTTTTTTATTTCAAAGAGTGGGAAATCAAGATGACCAAAACTTCAATCAGCAACTGGCTCCAATTGTGGGACAGTGACCCCCTATGTGTTGTTGAGAACACCAGAATGTACAGACCAATTGCCTTCTTCATTGGGCTATTGATTTTTTGTAGCTTTGGGAGATATTCCCACAAGAGACCAAGGTGTCAAGCATGTGATAATCTTTGTTGGCACCATATTAGCCTTTCAGTTTGGTGAAAACCCCTTTGGATTTGGTTGGGAGCTTCATGGGTTTGATGATGGACTTTGTGGGCTTGTGTTGGGGCTTCACACCCACAAAGAAAACCTAATTTGATGTTGACTTGTGGAGGGAAATCTATGGTGACCCCCAAGGATTATATATAAAGGAGAGAGGTCATTGTGACATCTCATAGTATCGTAGTGGAAGGATGGAGTTAGCATAAGTGAGTCTCCACTTGTGCTAGGAGGCTTGGTGATTTCAACAAAGTGAAATTCTTATAGGGTGGCAAATATATCCTAGGGTTGAGGACTCTTTATCTTCTTTTTTTGGCAGGGAAAAGCACACTACATATGTGGGAGAGAGAGGCAACCATAGAAGGAAGAAGTTGTACAAGTGGAGCGAGTTGTAGGAAGTGTATGTACATGTTTTCGTACATGTACGCAGGTTGCAGTAGGAACAGTAGCTTATGTACATGGGTTGCTATGAGAATAGTCACGTACATATGTACAAGTTCTTCTGGGCAAGAGTAGGTCCATACAGGCCGGCGTCAGGTGACCTCAACAAGTTGTACAGGTGGTTTGCAGCAAATTTGTGGGCAAAGGAGATTTCCAGAATATTGTTGAGGTTTGGTTTTCTTGTTTGTATATTGGAGGACAAGGTTGTCCTCAGATTTGGAGAATTGTATAAAGTTAGATAACAGAAATATTGTGTCTCTTGTGTATTGATGATTTGTCTCTTATCTTCTTGTTTCCACTGCATATGTTTTCAGCCAATAATTTCAGTGTAAAGTTGTTCAGTGATAGATAGATCACTAGGAAGCAATTTTCAGATATGAAACTAGTCACATATAATTGCATGTGAAAATTGGCATGGTATCAGAGCTTGGGATTTGAAGAGAAGGGAATCATCTTGAGACACTTTGTTGGCTACAACACTGGAAGAGTGTTGTAATTGTTCTCGTTCTTGTTCTTGTTTCGGGAAGGTCAAGATGGTGAATACAGTGAAACTTGAGGATAGGTTGGAAGAAGAAACCAACTTCTGAGCTTGGAAGGAAAGGGTTCTCCTTCTGTTGGAAGATAATGACCTCAAGGAGTATGTTTAGGATGTGGTTCCTAGCCCAATTGATTTTGTAGATTCGATATTTCACAAGAAGAGGGAAGTGACGGCCAAGCGAGTATTACCAGAGTCCATGAAGGACCACTTGATTCCTCACATTGTTGAGAAATCAACTGCAAAGGATACGTATGATGCTTTGGTGGGTCCTTACCAAAACAAGAATATTGGAAGGATGATACACTTGAAGCATCAAATTTAGATTGTCAGGATGACCAGTGAAGACACAATTGTCAGTTATCTTATGAAGATTACTTTAGATCCGAGATCATCTCACAACTATTGGTGAGACAATGCATGATGTTGAGTTAATAAATGTAACGTTGAGAGGCCTTCCCAGGTATCGGGAGCCATTTGTGTAGGGGATTTGTGCAAGAGATAAGTTACCAGACTTTGACAGACTATGGACAGATTGTATCCAGGAGGAGACCTAGTTGGTATCCAGAGATGATATGGATGGTGTGGTAAAGAGTAGCAGTGATGAGAACCAGGCCCTTGTATCCCACACTAGGAAGGGTAGAAGGGGTTCTCCAGATAGAAGAGGTCCATCAGAGAGAAGGAATTCTCCTGAGAAGAAAGCATCTCCAGAGCTGAGACGGAAGAAGGATATTAGTAAGATCAGATGTTTTAAGCGTCATGTTTTTTGGCACTATGATTCACAGTGTCCACACCAGAGGGGAAGAGGAAGAAGGAAGCAGGCATCGACAACATAGATTGATGAGGTTGCAGATAGGTTCTAGAGGGATATCTTGTTGGTCTTCGCCCTTCCAGGTACTATCTCCATTGGGGAGAGATGGTTGGTGGATAACAAAGAATCTTTCCATATGACAATTGCTAGAGAGTTGTTTGACACTCTCACAAAGATTGTCTCATACTTATGTGTGGAGCTTGGTACGAGAGCCAAGCATTCAGTATGAGGATCCAGTATTGTATCGTTTCGATTGGAGTCGGGAGAGATATTGAGGGTGTTGAATGTGTTGGTGGTGTCAGAACTCAGGAGGAGTGTCGTCTCAGTCTTGAAGATTGGGAGGAAGGGATATCATGTATTGTTTCGAGATGGACATGTATTGCTTGTGCCCATACAGTCTAACTTCAGATTATCAGTGGTTCTTAGATTTAGGTAGGTCGACCTATATAGGATGAGGGGCCATCCCATGAGTGTTGTGGCCAAAAAAAGCAGAGAGACAAATGATGAAGAGAAGGTATCTCTACGAGTGGTGAGGTAGGTGACCCCACCAGTAGTATCGGCTCATAGGGAGCCATAAATCAGAGGGATTCACCCCTCAAGATCCAATGGGGAGGAGTAGCCTCCCTGGACTGTTCAGAGGATATCATAATTTAGAGGAGGTCAGCAGGTTCAGAGGGAGCAGAGAGCTCCCGGGATTGTATAAACTTAGAGGGATTTAGGTTTTAGAGGGAGCATGTGGACTTAAAGAGATTCAATTGGCTCAGAGAGAGATACAAACATCCCGAGGGAGTTCCCCCTTAGATTCAGATGAGAGAGAGACATATTCCATGACCAACATACATGTGTCATGGGTTGAGGAGACCAAACAAGAGCTTTAGAGGTAGGAGGCTTCTAGGGCATATGAGACATCCATGGAGGATCCAATTATTTCAGCAAGTTATGCCACCGTGACAGAGGAGGCCAGACATGAGATTCAAAGGTAGGAGGATTCTAGGGCATGTGAGACACGTATGGAGTATCCATGTGTTTTAATAGGATTTGCAACAGTGACAGAGGATGCAACCCGTCAGATAGATTTTTTTCTCAGTGACCGAGAATGTGGCCAGTCAGACATATTTTGCCTCAATTACCGAGGACGCAACCAGTCAGACACATTTTGCTTCAGTGATTGGGGATGCGACCAATCAAATAGATTGGATAAAAAGAAGTCGGGATGGTTGGGATGCTAATATAGTAACATATCTAGATACACTTCCAACATGAGAGGAAGAGGATTGGAGTACAGATGAGGAAGCATACCACCTTGGATTTAGGAGAGAGATGATTCTAGTACTAAATGTACATCCAGCTAATGGTGGATGGGATACCTCCCTCGCTAAGAGGGAGTGTTGATTTTTTGTAGTTTTGGGAGGTATTCCCACAAGAGGCCAAGGTCTCAAGCATGTGGGAACATCCATGGGCACCAGCTTAGACTTTCGGTTTGGTGAAAAACCCTTGGATTTGGTTGGGGGATTCATGGGTTTCATGATGGGATTTGTGGGCTTGTGTTGGGGCTTCACTGATCCAAAAATGAAGGTATTACTGATAGATTGCAAGTTAGTTTAATGTACTTTTTGCATCAAATCGATAAGAATGTGAAATACATAAACTTGTTATCGTGTTTGCGGAATATCAAATGTGAATTTTACTTGATGCTTATTTATGAATAACAAGATCACCCATTAATATCCATGATGCAAATGAAGAGAATAGAACAGCAAAATAGAAAGAGAAATAGAGACAAGAGGTTGATAACGGAGTTCACCAATCATTGGCTACGTCTCTAGGCCCGCTTCCAAGTGGAGGACCTCTTTATTGTTCTTTAAAATGCTCAAGGTTCTCTTACATAGGCTCTTTGTTGTTACATAATGTGCTTCATATCTGATGTGCAAGACCTCCTTGCTCAGATTCAAGCATGCTCCATCAAATTCCTCTCAAAAACATGGCAAAAATACCCCTCAAAACATGAGAAAAGGCCAAAATTTACAAACTGCCCCTTCAAAACCTTGCATCAAAAAGTCTCCTACAAGCTTCACAAAGCCTGGTTTATATAGATTTTGAGGCTCAGATGAGGAATCCCAACTTCCCTCAAGATATGGCCTCTTTTGGGATCAAATCCCCCTTCAAATGGCCTAAAATCCTCAAAAAATCCATTTTTTGGGCATAATATCAGTCAAAATCCCAAAAAAATCACTAACTATAGGATAAAACCCACTTTATGTTTAATTATTGGGCTTAGCCCCCTTGACTGGCGCGCGCTCCCTCTCTGTGGTCATATGACTGTATAAAACTGTGGGCTAAGGCTTATCCCCAGCGCCCTTCCACCCACATAGTAATGTATTACATTTTAAATAAATTTAAATGTGTTTCATTAAACAAGAAACATGGTGGCGCATTGGTAATGGCTCTCCTCTAAGGCGCTTGGTCTTGGTGGGTGGGTGGGTGGTCGTGGTTCAAAACCCATGGTCCCCCAAATATTTTTGGAACTTGTCATTCGACCCTGACCTGGTGCCACGTGGCTGACCATGCTTGGGCCACGTGGCACCTCAACATTTGACCAAATTTTGCCATGTGTCAAATTTTGATTAGATCTGCCATCCACATCTGCCCAGTCAACTACTGCCACTTGTCACACTGCCATTGGTCCAATTCTGCATCATGAGGTGTCGTTGGTGATGTCATGCTGACGTCAGCATTGACTTTTTGCCAGTGCTTTGACTTTTTAGTTGTTTGAGAAAACGGGCAGAGTACGATAACTCTTGCATACAGCGTTCGTTTGAGAAAGCAAATATACTGCCAGAATCAGCGCAACGAGCCAGTCGCAATGGAGTTGGTTTCATCCAATTCTGAGAACTTTTATTTTTGTCATTCGACCCTGACCTGGTGCCACGTGGCACCTCAACATTTGACCAAATTTTTCCATGTGTCAAATTTTGATTGGATATGCCATCCACATCTACCCAGTCAACTACTGCCACTTGTCACACTGCCATTGGTCCAATTCTACATCATGAGGTGTCGTTGGTGATGGCATGCTGACGTCAGCATTGACTTTTTGCCAGTGCTTTGACTTTTTAGTTGTTTGAGAAAACGGGCAGAGTACGATAAATCTTGCATACAGCGTTCGTTTGAGAAAGTAAATATATTGCCAGAATCAACGCAACGAGTCGGCCGCAATGGAATTGGTTTCATCCAATTCTGAGAACTTTTATTTTTGGGCATTTTCTGAGCCTAGGGAGCCTCCTAGATCATTCCTCCCCACTTTGGAAGCTTTTGGACCACAAAAAGTCTGCTTTTACTCAGGTAAGAAGTGAGGGTACTGCCTCCCCACTTTGTCCTGTATCATCCATCCTCTCTATTGGGATAATGATCACCTAACTAATCACAACAAACATGAAAATTGAGATAGCATTGTTTATCAAAGTAATCATTTCATTTATCGCACAATCATCTATATTCTTTGTCGCACTTTGTAGCCATACACCACTGAACAACAGCAAACTAATCAACAATATTGAGTATGTAAATGAAAATGACAAAACATGCTTCCCCTTTTGAACAGGAACAGTAATCAAATTATGCAGCCGAACCTCATGATGTAATCCCGGTGACACTTCATGACTGTTAGAAACATACTGAACCATCTCATGTTTAGCATCACAAACTTCATGTTTTGTTATAGACATAAGTGTTAAACTTTTGCTTGCATTTACCATTCTTTTTAACTACCCTGTAGCTACAAAAGACCTGTTAGTTTTCATGCAATGAGCACGAACAATGTACTCCTTCCCATCTTTCTTGAAGCAATATTTAATATCCTCCCTGTAGAATATGGATTTTCTATCATAAAGTAATGGGCTTTCCAAGACAATCCCACATATGTCCAGTGGCACTATATCAAGCTCTACTTCTTCAACATAATTAGAATTGATTGCAAACTTGATTTTACATTGTTTGGTTACTTGTAAATTGTTGTCACCACTTATCCATCCCAATGGATATGGTTTAGGATGTGACTTAGTTTCAAGTCCCAAGTTATTTACAACATCTTCACTGATTAGATTGGCTTGTGATCCACTGTCTACAAGAGTATCAACTTTAACATTATGTGTTATAACCCTTATGTGGAAAAGTTCAATCTTTTTACACTCATCATTTACATCAACTGAACTAGAAGAGCTAGAACTTGCAACAAAATTTATACCTCAGATTCCATAGCTACAACCTGTGTCTCGTCACCAGAATCTGATCCAAGATCCACTTGAATTGTCACAGTTGTGGTATTCCTCCTTCCGTGGTTGGCATACTTCTTTGTCTTCAAGTCGGGATGTAAGATCCAACAACGATCTTCATCATCGCCTACTTTCTTGCAATGCTTGCAAGTAGGCTTCTCCTTTCTTTCTGTGGTTGTCTTCTTATCTTTCCTTTGCCCTGCATCCTTTCTTTGCCAAGTATTTGTAGAAGCACTATCACCAACATTCCCTTTATTGGATTCAATGTGAATGGCTTGTACACATACTTCATCAAAGTTAGAAGGATTTAGCATAAGAATAGTGTGCTTGAGATAAGAATGTAAACCACCGATATATTTTAGGAGTGTCTCTTGTGTATACAAAGGAATACCCAAATTTAATGTTTTCTTATGAAATGTTTGAGTATATTCGTGTACACTTTGATCTTTTGATTGCCTTAAACATTTATAATTCATCACTTCTTGTTGCATGTAAGCTAAAGGGTAAAACTGTTGTTTTAATGCAATAACAAAATCATTCCAGGAAGAGATTGTTTTACCACTTTTCTTAAGATCATCTCTAGTTCTGCTTTCCCACCATATGAGAGTTGTGCCTCCCATTTTGAGACTTGCTAGTTGGATCTTAGTTTCATCATCAACAATCCTTTGTATTCTGCAATAGACTTCTAATTGTCTCACCCAATTATCTAGATTTTCTACATCTAATTCACCATCATAAGTGGGTAATTGAAACTTCACATCTAACTTTAATAACGGCATATAAGAAGAATGATGAGTTTTTTTCTTATCCTTGGAGGAATGTACACTTGCTTCATTACTAGATGATGAGGATGAAGGAGAAGAAGGTTCTAAAGGTCCACCACCTCCAACTCCTCCTTCTGCTCTTACCGAAGATTCACCTTCTTCAACTTTTGAATTCCTTCGTTGACCTCTTTCATGGTAAAGCTCCTCTACCATGGCTTGCATCAATTTAAAGGCCTCGAAGAAATCATCTTCAGATTTGAAGGGACCCAATTTCCGTGGTGAAGACATCTCTTGCTTATGTGGTCACCTTTGAATCTCTATGTCAAGAGCCTCAAGTTGGCCTTCTCCTCGCTTGAGTTTTACTCTCGTGAGCATCCAATGCTTGCAATTCCTGTCAAACTTTCAAAACCAAATGCTCTGATACCATAAAATTGATCCAAAAACGAAGGTATTACTGATAGATTGCAAGTTAGTTTAATGTACTTTTTGCATCGGATCGTTAAGAATGCGAAATACATAAACTTGTTATCTTGTTTGCGGAATATCAAATGTGAATTTTACTTGATGCTTATTTATGAATAACGAGATCAGCCATTAATATTCATGCTGCAAATGAAGAGAATAGAACAGCAAAACAGAAAGAGAAGTAGAGACAAGAGGTTGATAACGGAGTTCACCAATCGTTGGCTATGTCTCTGGGCCCGCTTCCAAGTGGAGGACCTCTTTATTGCTCTTTAAAATGCTCAAAGTTCTCTTACATAGGCTCTTTGTTTTTACATAATGTGCTTCAGATCTACTGTGCAAGACCTTCTTGCTCGGATTCAAGCATGCTCCATCAAATTCCTCTCAAAAACATGGCAAAAATGCCCCTCAAAACATGAGAAAAGGCCAAAATTTACAAAACTGCCCCTTCAAAACCCTGCATCAAAAAGTCTCCTACAAGCTTCAAAAAGCATGATTTATATATATATTGAGGCTCAGATGAGGAATCCCAACCTCCCTCAAGATATGGCATCTTTTTGGGATCAAATCCCCCTTCAAATGGCCTAAAATCCTCAAAAAATCCATTTTCTGGGCATAATATCAGTCAAAATCCCAAAAAAATCACTAACTATAGGATAAAACCCACTTTTTGTTTAATTATTGGGCTTAGCCCCCTTGACTGGCGCGCGCTCCCTCTCTGTGGTCATATGACTGTATAAAACCGTGGGTTGGGGCCCCAGCCCCCTTCTGCCCACATAGTAATGTATTACATTTTAAATAAATTTAAATGTGTTTCATTAAACAAGAAACATGGTGGTGCATTGGTAATGGCTCTCCTCTAAGGCGCTTGGTCTTGATGGGTGGTCGTGGGTTCAAAACCCATGGACCCCCAAATATTTTTGGAACTTGTCATTCGACCCTGACCTGGTGCCACGTGGCTGCCCATGCTTGGGCCACGTGGCACCTCAACATTTGACCAGATTTTGCCATGTGTCAAATTTTGATTGGATCTGCCATCCACATCTACCCAATCAACTGCTGCCACTTGTCACATTGCCATTAGTCCAAGTCTGCATCATGAGGTTTCATTGATGATGTCATGTTGACGTTAGCATTGACTTTTTCCAGTCCTTTGACTTTTTAGCTGTTTGAGAAAACGGTCAGAGTATGATAACTCTCGCATACAGCGTCCGTTTGAGAAAGTAAATACATTGTCAGAATCAACGCGATGAGCTAGTCGCAATGGAATTGGTTTCATCCAATTATGAGAACTTTGATTTTTGATCATTTTCTGAGCCTGGGGAGCCTCCTGGATCATTCACACCCACAAGGAAAACCTAATTTGATGTTGACTTGTGGAGGGGATTCTATGGTGACCCCCAAGGATTGTATATAAAGGAGAGAGATCATTGTGACATCTCATAGTATTATCGTGGAATAATGGAGTTAGCATAAGTGAGTCTGCACTTGTGTTAGGAGGATTGATGATCTGGATTATTTTTGGAATGAAATGAAAGCAGAGATATTACAATGAAATACACACAAATATTTCTAGAAACAGAGAAATACAACAATACATGATTTCTATTAATGAAAGAAATGTACAAAGACTGTAAAATACAGAGTGAATGAACTCACTAGAATGGTTGCAGGTTATCTCTGAGAATAAATGTGACAGCTACACTCATTCACAAGAAGAAGAGTACAATGAGGATTTTAATGCCTTTTTACAATAAACATGAATGTCAAAACCTTAGACATCCAAAAACCTAACACTGGGAGATGAAGCACCAAAAGTCAAGTGAGCCCCGTTGGGGTAATTTAGTACATCAACTTCCCATGGTTGTAACTTTTGCATACGATCTCCGTTTTAGGTGTGTGATAGCCCGTTGGGAAGGTCTTTTAGAGAACTACACATTATACCATCAAACTTTGGCTCTATCAATAGTTTGACTATGGCAAGCCCAAAAAATGTTGTTTGTGGCCTCAAAACAACCTCGAAAGTACCTAAAGATGTACTAATATGAAAACTGCCAAAATAAGCCAGTTGGAATAGGTGGGAGGCCACCAATATCCACCTGGATGTTGTGTAGGGCTTCAAGACATCTCCGAGAGTGCAGAACACACAATTACAAAGAGATGTCACCATTACAGAGAAACGTGTTGAACTGAAATTTGTGAAGATGAGCCAAGTGGAATTTGGAACATGTGGGTGGCCACCAATATCCACCTGGATCAATCCTCCCCCCTTAGGAATCAATTGTCTCCATTGCGTTGAGTTCTCGAGGAAAAAAGGAAATCATTTGTTGAATCTAAATCTTGGTGAGCTTCTTGCCTTTCTGGAGAATTTGCGGTGCTTGGTTTGTGGAAGGTTGTCATGAACCTGTTGCTGGCATGATTGAATCTATTCCACAAACCTGTTGTATCTTGGCTTGACGGGGCATTGTGTAGGCACCATCGTAGGTGAAGAAGCAATATCTTCTTTCCCTTTTGCAATCTACTTCTGTTGGATAGAAGGTGTTGAGGTTGCAGTGGTTGCAGTGGCATTCTATTCATCCTTTGAATAGATTGTGAAGAGGTTGAATTTAACAGTATGAGAGATTACCTTGTGGCATTGTTTTGGTGTAACAGTAGTCGGAACTACATCTGGTATCATGTAGAGTTGACCCCCAAAGTAATAATGACACTACAGATTCGAGACTCATAAACAACATGGTGTTTCCACATATATGGTTGACCCAAAACAACATCATAGACATCAAGAGGGGAAACATCACACACTACCTCATCCTTGAAGGGTTGGATGCCATAGGGTAGGTGGCACTATTGGTTGAGACAAAGATATTGTCCTTGGTGAAGCCACCCGATGTTGTAAGGTTGCGGATGTGGTGTTGTCGACAACCCCAATTGTTTGACGACCTTAGCTGAGATGGGGTTATTCTAGCTTCCATTATCAACAATGAAATGCAATGGGGTCCCTTTCACCCACATTTGTGAATGGAAGAGGTGCTCCCCCTCTTCAGGATCTGATGGTTCTTCTGGTTGAATTGTTGTGGTTGCGACGGTAGCAAAGGGGTTTGCATCGATGATCTGTCTTTTTTCATTATTTTGTGGATCATATTCTGAATCAGGTTTCGACTCCTTGTCTTTGATCTCTACCAACAATTATTGTTTTGAGCAACATTCATCAATGTTGTTCCAGGGGATTTTGTGGAAGTCGCACCACTTCCCAATGTCATTATTCGTCTTTCCCTTACCCTTCTTTTATTGTGTCTTGGACTGGTTTTCCGGAGGATGTTGTTTAGGGTCGTCTTTATTAGTCTTTGGTTGTTGTGGATTTGCAGACCCGAACTCTAATTTGTTTTGGTGCCTAAATTTATGCTCGATTTTGATAACATATCGATAGGCAGCTCCCAGTGATGAGATGTTTAGGAAATCCATTTCAGTTTGGATGTACCTATGCAGGGCCCCATGGTATCTCAGAACCAGATGTCACTTGAAGTCTTTGATACCCATCTTGGTGTGCAAGGTATGGAAAGTATTTGTGAACTCTCGCACTGTTTGTCCCCTCTCTTGTCACAGTGTGGTCCATATCATGTACCGGTCTTCATAGTTATCAACAGGGTAACATTGTTCCTTGACATGGGGGGGAGCCTTGAGGAGTGCGAAGGTGATCTTCTCCCTGTCGAAAAAATTGTGAACAGAGAAATAAACTTCTAGCAGATTTAACCATTTTTCTAGGGCATCTGCATCTATATGACCTTCAAATACGGGAATATAAAAATTAACTTGTACCTTGAAGGGAGAGTTTCCTCCAAAGTGGTCACTTTATGAAGATGCGCATGTTGCTATCGACAGGCATTGAAGGATGTGGGAAAAATTATCCATCATTTCGACCCTCTGTCGCGCGAGAGATTTCTCAAGCAACAGGTTAATTGCATATTATGCTCCGTCAATTTTTTTTTCCGTCATGGAGGGTTTCTTGGGTGTGCGAGAGCGATTGTCCTCAAGAGAGACAAGATCAAGACCCAACTTGCTATACTTGGACCTCGTTGGGGATATGCAATGAAAAACGATCAAGAGCAGCCTACTCTGATACCACTAATCTAGATTATTTTCGAAACGAAATGAAAGCAGAGATATTACAATGAAATACACACAAATATTCCCAGAAATAGAGAAATACAACAATACATGATTTCTATTAATGAAAGAAATATACAGAGAATGTAAAAATACATAGTGAATGAACTCGCTAGAATGGTGGCAACTTATCTCTGAGAAGAGATGTGACGGCTATGCTCATTCGCAAGAAGATGAGTACAATGAGGCTCTGAAAGTTTTTTTACAATAAACATGAATGCCAAAACCCTAGACATCCAAAAACCTAACCATAGGAGATGAAGAGCCAAAAGTCATGTGGGCCCCGTTGGGGTAAGTTAGTACATCAACTTCCCGGGGTTGTAACTTTTGCATACGATCTCTGTTTTAGGCGTGTGATAGCCCATTGGAAAGGTATTTTAGAGAACTATGCATTATGCCATCAAACTTTGACTCCATCAACAACTTAATTGTGGCAATCCCAAAAAACGTTGTTTAGGGCCTCAAAACGACCCCAAACATACAAAAAGATGTACTGACATGAAACTGCCAAAATAAGCTAGTTGGAATAGGTGGGTGGCCACCAATATCCACCTAGATGTTGTGTAAGGATTCAAGACAGCCCCGAGAGTGCATAAAATGCAATTAAAAAGAGATGTCACCATTACAGAGAAACGTGTTGAACTAAAAATTGTCAAGATGAGCCAAGTGGAATTTGGAATAGGTGGGTGGCCACCAATATCCACTTGGATCACTTGATGATTTCAGTAAAGGGAAATTCTTCTACGGTGGAAAATCTAGACTAGGGTTTTAGGGCTCTCTATATTTTGTTCTTGGGAGGGGAAAACACATTGCACATGTGGGAGAGAGAGGAAACCACATAAGGAAGAAGTTGTACAAGTGGAGCGAGTTGTACAAAATGTTCGTACAGGTTTTCGTACATGTACAAGGGTTGGAGTGGGAACAGTTGTGTATGTACATGGGTTGATGTGAGAATAGTCACATACATTTGTACAAGTTCTTCTGAGTAGGAGAAGGTCCATACAGGTTGACGTCGGGTGACCTCATCAAGATATACAGGGGGTCTGGAGCATTTTTGTGGGAAGAGGAGATTTCCATAATATTGTTGAGGTTTGGTTTTATTTTTTGTATATTGGAGGACAAGGTTGTCCTCAGATTTGGAGAACTGGATAAAGTTATAGAACATAAATATTGTGTCTCTTATGTATTGATGAGTCATCTATGATCTGAGGTGAAACTGCTATCAAAGAGTAAAAAGCATGCCTAAAGTATAATGAGGTGAAACTGAGCAAGATATGCTTGAAATCTAATTGCATTACTTGGCCAACGATGCTTTGAAACCATTATTCAATATAATCAATTCTTGGTTGCTCAAGAATGTTGTTGTCTTCGATTGGATGAGGAATTTCCAATCTGAGAATAATTTCATATTTCTCCTTATCATTGACCACATCCAAGATTTCTAATTCATCAACAATGTCTTGAAAGAATTCCTCCTTCTTGCAATGATCATGTTTCCATGGTGAAGTTGCAATGATGAATTGTTGTTGAATGTTTGTGGGGAACTGCAAGGATGACTTTTGTTTTTCATCAACAACTTCATAATCTTCAAAAATGAAATGTATCACCCATGGATCCTCTTGTTGCAATTGCCCTTCTTCTGATGCTTGGAAGATATCTTATTCATTAAACTCTACTTCAAATAAGCAATCAATATCATAAAAGTTTGATGTAGAGTGATGACTTTAATCATAACTTTTGTTCAGCCAATGTAAACATTGTTTTTGTGGATTGATATAAACTATTTGTTCCATTTGAGAATATGTTGTGATGTTTTCAACATGATTATATTGAATAAAATATCTTTGAATTATTTATGATCGCTATCCTCAAATTGGGCACATGAGAGGTTGAAATTCCCCTCCAATGGAGCACATAGAGGATGGTGTTCTTTTTTAATTGAAATTTTATTGCTCTCATTTTCCGTTTCAAAAACAAGATTTGAAAAAAGAAAAAAAAATTACATCTTTCATCAGAATTTTCTTAATCCATCCCTCCATTGTCTTGGAGCAATATTGGGAAGTTTAATGTATTAGTATTGGTTTCAAGAACATTTCTTTCAATAACTTGAGCTCGTTGCTTTAACTCTTTCCAACTACACTTTCCCTCTTGCTTCAATAGAAATTTCATATTCACGGGCAAAGCATTTTCATAACAACTGAAAATAATGACATCACTTGGAAACATTTCTTGAGGAATCTCATAAAGAACTTTCATGAATCTGAAAGTAAAATCTTTAATTGTCTCTTCCTCTTTCATATGGATTTCAACCAATTTCAAGAAAAAAGAATATGGATCTTTTCTTGGAACATATTTCTCAACGAATAAATTTTCTAATACATCTCAACTAGTGATGGTTTCGGGCAGCAATGAATAAAACCATTCAATTGCATCTTCCTTTAGAGTTCAGATGAACAGACAACATGCAACATCATTTTCAACCACCTTAAAAATTTCACAAGAACTGTCAAATTTAATCAAATGTTTATCTGTATCCTCTGAAGTATTCCTAAAGAATATGGGAAACTTGCCCATGGAAATACATGGCAAGGGATGAACTTCTCCTTCCAAATTGAATGGAATTATATGCAATTGTTACTTTCTTTGGATACCCTTTCCCTTTATTGTGTCTTGAATAACTCTTGTTGGGCCTGGTGGAGAAGGCAAACCATATTCATAGCATGAAATAAATTCCTCGGAGGAGTCTTCATATTGATCTTCTTGAAATTTTAGAATCTTTTCAGTGAAGTCACTCAAGCATTTTTCTTGAGTTTCGATGATGAAGTCACCTGGGAGATCATCCTTCCAAATCATGAATGATTCTTTGGTTCTTTGGAAATTGTCATAACTAATTTGTGACTGCAACTTCAACAATATGTCTTCAAGTCCATTTAATGCTTTTTGAACAAAGCTTTCAAAAACCCAATTCATCTTGAATCTATATCTAGTCTTCAAAATTTCAACTAGACTTCATCTAGTCTTCCAATAATATATGATTCTAAAAGTATCAAATTTCTTGAAAACAAATCATCCCCAGTATGGTCGCCAAAAATGTTGATGTCTAGATCTGTTAAGTTCCAAATAGAAACCTCATGAGGATATGAATCCCCCTGTGTTTTTATAGAGGTGGTACTCCTATTTGACTGAAAGATATATCTTGAATATCTTGGATTATGGAGAATGCTAGACAACAAACACCAAAATCTTATTGCTTAGTTTTATATTGAAATGGTTCTTGATAACCTGATTTGATTTTTATGTACAACAAATTGATTCTTTACAAATAAAAGATTGAAGAAAAGATTCAATATCAGAATAAACGTATACTCAACATCGTTTATGCAACCCTCTAAATCACATGCAATTAGAGGATACATCTATATCTTCTCTCAAGAAAAAAGAGGAAATAGTTTTGATCATTTCAGAAAACTTTAAATGAGTTCTGCATTCATAACTAAAAGAATTTGATGGGAATACTTCAAAAATATCATCCCTAGAGATCCCAAGATCTGAGAAATCATTAAAGTAAAACCTCGAAGTAGTTCTCTGTGGAGTTGATCCAGATTATATTCGACACGAAATGAGAGCGGAGATATAATAAAGAAATGCACAGAGATATCGTAGATATTCAATAATATAACATAAATGTATCAGAGATGCAACCATAAACACGGATATACAATAATACACGATTTCTATTAATGAAAGAAATGTACAGAGACTGTAAAAATACAGAGTGAAAGACTCGCTAGAATGGTGGCAGCTTATCTATGAGAAGAGATGTGACGGCTACTTGCATTCGCAAGAAGATGATTACAATGAGGCTCTCAAGGAATTTTTACAATAATAAGGAATTCCAAAAACCCTAGACATCCAAAAACATAACCCTAGGAGATGAAGCGCCAAAAGTCATGTGGGCCCCATTTGGGTAAGTTAGTGCATCAACTTCCCAGGGTCGTAACTTTTGCATACGATCTCTGTTTAAGGCATATGATAGCCCATTGGAAAGGTATCATCGAGGAGATTCATTTTGAGGGCTCAATCATGTCTTTAGTTATCATTGGAAACCTCTATCCTGAAAAACCTTCATTTAGGCCCTCAAAATGGCCCCGGAAGTTAAAAACTGCTAAAAATAGTAAATTGCCAAAATTGCCAGAGAAATATTTTGAGCCAGTTGGAAAAGGTGAGTGGCCACCAATATCCACCTGTATCAATCCTCCCTCCTTAGGAATCAATGGTCTCCATTGCATTGAGTGCCCGGGGGAGAGGAAAAAGTGTTTGTTGAATCTGAATCTTGGTGAGTTGCTTATCTTGTTGGAGACATCGTGCTGCTCGGTTTGTGGAAGGCTATCACGAGCATGTGGATGGAAGGGTTGGACCTTTTTAACCAGTCTAGATACATGAGATTCTTTTGTGCAGAAGGAATCTTTACACTTTGCTACAATCATGTCGGCCTGCTTCTGTTGGATAGAAGGTGCTTGGGCTGAGGCTGTAGTAATTGCAGTATCCTTTTGTTCACCTTTTGAATAGATTGTGAAGAAGCTAAATTTTGTAGTATGAGATACTACCTTGCGGAACTTTTTAGGTGGAACAGTAGTCAGAACTACCTCTAGTATTCTGTAGAGATGATCGCCCAGAGAAACAATGACATTGTGGGGTCGAGACTCATAAAAAACATGGCGCTTCCACATATATGGTTGGCCCAAGAGAACATCACAGACATCCAATGGGGAAACATCACATAAAACCTCATCCTTGAAGGGTTGGATGTCGTATGATAATCGGTACTGTTGGTTGACACAGAGATCTCATCCTTGGCGAAGCCACCCGATGTTGTATGGCTACGGGTGTGGCGTTGTCGACAATCCCAACTGTTTGAAGACCTCTGCTGAGATGAGGTTCTTCTGGCTTCCGCTGTCAACAATAAAATGCAGCGGGGTCCCCTTCACCCACATATTTGAATGACAAAGGCGCCCCCCCCTATTCAGGATTTGTTGGTTCTTCTAGTTGAATTGTTGCGATCGCGACAATAGCAGTGGGGTCTGTGTCAATGATCTGTCCTTTACCAGTATTTTCATAATCAGATTCAGAATCAGGGTTTGGCTCCTTGTCTTTGATCTTGGCCACCAATGATTGTTTTGAGCGACATTCATCGGTGTTGTGCCAGGGGCTTTTGTGGAAATCGCACCATTTTCCAGTGTCCTTCTTTGTCTTCCTGTGACCCTTCTTTTCCTGTGGCTTAGACTGGTTTTCGCGAGACTGTTTGTTAGGGCCATCTTTGTCATACTTTGGTTGTTGTAGATTTGCAGACCCAAACTCTCGTTTGTTCTGGTGCTTAAATTTTTGCTCAATTTTAACAGCATATCGATAAGTAGCACCAAGTGATGAGATGTCCAGAAAATCCATTTCAGTCTGGATGTATCTGTGTAGAGCCCCACAGTATTTCAGAACCAAATGTCATTTGGAGTCTTTGATACCCAGCTTGGTGCATAAGGTATGGAAGGTATTGGTGAACTCCGGAACTGCTTGTCCCCTCTCTTGTCGCAGTGTGCTCCATCTCATGTACTGGTTCTCATAGTTGTCAACAGGGTAATACTATTCCTTTACCGCATCCACAAAAAAATTCCAAGTGGGCTCGGCCCCATATATTCCAGACTCCTCTATGGAAATTTTCTCCCAGTAAGTTTCCCACCAATGTTTGACAAGGGGGAGAGCTTTAAGGAGTGTGAAGGTGATCTTTGTTGGATTACTGAGAGGGGGGGTGAATCAGTAATAGAGAAATTTAATCCTTTTGAACCATATAATCCAAGTCTTATATCAATGAAGCATTATCATCCAATAATTGTAGAGTAAATAAGCAATGAACAAATGAACAAACATACATATACACAGTACACTAGTTTTTTACGTGGAAACCCAAATCGGGAGAAAACCACGGAATGTTTTTTCTTGTATGTCTTAAAGAATTACATTCATTGGAAGCACCAACTTTCTTTGTTTTCCAGCTACAACTGGAAGGAGGCTCCAACCCCCTAGTTTCTCAGGCTACAACTTGAGGGAAGCTCCAACTCCCCAATTCTCTAGCTACAACCAGAAGGAGGCTACAACCCCCTATGTTCTCCAGCTACAACCGGAAGGTGGCTACAACCACCTGTCTTTGCCCCGTCCTGCCACCCTGAAGTAGAAGTAGAATGATGGAACCACTGTCAACCTGTCACTATGAGATATATCGTTGTAAACCTGTACCAATAAATCTGAACCATGCATCAACCTGTACCTCAACCTGTAATCAACCTGTACCATAAACAAGTGCATCAACCATGCACCAACCTGTACCAAATAACCTGTAATCAACATGTACCATAAACAAGTG
>ML779687.1:1057105-1082200 GCA_009831015.1 Picea engelmannii | reverse complement strand
GTCTCACATGCCTAGTTTTGGATTAGTCAACAACCCTAACTTGAAGTAATCATAACTTTGTACCTATAATGTATAAAGATATGAAACTGATACACAATGTTCTTCAGTGTGTTTTATGCAATTCCTCCAGGTGTCACTACTTGAAACCTCTCAGAAAAGGAGTTATAGCAAAAATGGCATACCTTGCTGAATTCTGGCTTATTCTAGAGAGCGACCTTGTAGAGCGTGCCCCACACGGAATGTTTGTTTAATTGATATAAAAAATTTACACAAAATAATAAATATTGTACCCTAACCAACACATTTGGTTTCACTAAATTTGGATCTGTTATGAAAAATTTATGACGTTTTTACTTGAAACACCTATTTTTGACTAGTTTCGGGACTAGCCACAAACCCTAGTTTCCACAGAGTGTAACTCCAAAAATACAATGGACCACAAGCTAAATTTTTTACCATAGATACTTGGATATGTTTTCTCAATGGAATAGAAATTTCACAGTCTGATTCATTATAGAAAAAAATTTATAGCGAAAATGGTGAGATGACCTGTAAATAACATACCTTAGAAAGCACCATCAAAAGAATTTATCCTTCCTTGCATTTCGGCCTTCTTTTCTTCACCTTCCCTCGGAATTTTGGCTTAGATATCATTGGTTACCTCAAACACCTATAGATATTCAATATACTCAAGTGTGATTAAAATCAGAGAGCCTTGCCTCTTATTTATACTCTCCAAGTAGCTTCCTTAAAAATATCTTCTAGGTCACTTGGCCCCACTTTCCTTATTTTAGGGTTAACCCACTTCTAATTTCTCCATTAAATTTATTATTGAAATAATTTATTTTGTATTCACTTTGAATTATAATACACTCATTTCTTCACTTTATTATTTACCTTTTAAAATCCCTCAAACCACTTTGACTACTTTGACCTTTTGGGGCTTCTAGATGACATATGAGGGTCCTCCAACTTCGTAAGGCCATAACTCTCAAAACGTGAGGAGTTATGTGACGTTCCACATACCACCAGAAATGAAATGACATGTACTATCCATATAGAATAATATTATCTGAAAATATATCATAACTCGTACCGTTATCCATCAAACAAACTTGGGTCCATTACCCAAACCTGGGGTCTCCAACTTCTCATGGCCATAACTCTCTAATCGTGATGAGTTATGTGACGTTCCACATACCACAGGAAATGGAATGACAAGCACTATCCATATAGGATATCATTATTCCACAATTAATCATGGGTTCTCTTACTCCGCAAAGTGTCTTCCCGTGAGGGATTTCACCATAAGGGAACCACTTTGGAGTTCATCCATCTTTACTTCTTATCAACCATGACAAGACAATAATGAGTCATCTTTACATCAAAAAATATTGGGTCCTACCCAAACCTTTGTGCTATGGGGATTTCTTCAAGGGTTGACATCAATGACAACCAACCTTAATCAACAATCTTTTCCTTGTCGGAAAAATGGTGAACAAAGAAATAACCTTCTAGTATATTTAACCATTTGTCTAAGGCTTATGCATCTATCTGACCTTCAAATATGGGAATATAAAAATTAACTTGTACCTTGAAAGGAGAGGTGCTTCCAGAGTGGTTGTTTGATGAAGATACGCATGTTGCTATCGGCAGGCGTTGAAGGATGTGGGCAAAATTCTCCATCATTTCATCCCTCTGTCGTGTGAGAACTTGCTCAAGCAACAGATTGATAGGATCATCTGCTCCGTCATTTTTATTTTCTTCCTTCATTGAGGGTTTCTTGGGTGTGCGAGAGTGATTTTCCTCAAGAGAGACTATCTCGAGACCCAAATTTCTATACTCGAACCTCGTCGGGCACATGCACTGAAAAAAAACGATCAAGAACAACCTGCTCTGATACCACTGATCCAGATTATTTTCAGCACAAAATGAGAGAGGATATATAATAAAGAAATGCACAGAGATATCGCAAGTGTTCAATAATATAACAGAAATGTATCAGAGATGCAACCATAAACACAGATATATAGTAATACACGATTTCTATTAATGAAAGAAATGTACAAAGACAGTAAAAATACAGAGTGAAAGACTCGCTAGAATCATGGCAGCTTATCTCTGAGAAGAGATGTGATGGCTACTTGCATTCGCAAGAAGATGATTACAATGAGGCTCTGAAGGCCTTTTTACAATAATCAGGAATTCCAAAAACCCTAGACATCCAAAAACCTAACCCTAGGAGATGAAGCACCAAAAGTCATGTGGGCCCCGTTTGGGTAAGTTAGTACATCAACTTCTCGGGGTCGTAACTTTTGCATATGATCTTCGTTTAAGGCATATGATAGCCCGTTGGAATGGTATCATCGAGGAGATTCATTTTGATGGCTCAATCATGTATTTAGACATCATTAAAAACCTCAATCTCGAAAAACCTTCATTTAGGCCCTCAAAATGGCCCTGAAAGTTAAAAACTGCTAAAAATAGTAAATTGTCAAAATTACCAGAGCGTTGTTTTGAGCCAGTTGGAAAAGGTGGGTGGCCATCGATATCCACCTGGATTGGGATTTTTATTCATAAAATTTACTCAATAATATAAAACATCTCTTCAAACCAATTGACTAAGTGTTTATAAATGAAGCTTGTCAAAAACAAGACTAAATCTCAATGAATCCAATAGACAATCTTGGCTTACATTTGACAGTTACATATATGGTTGTAAATAATCTATGATCATGTTAAGAAGAGTGTTGGAAGAATACAAGAGAAACATTCAAGAACTCAACTTTATGTTCATTTCATAACAAACAAAAGCCTTGAGAAAGTGGTGTAGAAGAAGAAGAAGAATGGAGAAGATAGAGATCTATGTTTGTTGATCAAAAGATTGGTTGTATGTTGATGGTTGGACCCTTCTATTTTGATCTTATGCTCTAATAAGGCAACCTACTCTAACCCTTTGATGAAGCCCTTTCTTGCTTTTTAAAATCATCTTTTCTATCTTCTTGAGTAGTTAAGGCTTTTTTTTTCTTGGAATAACCACTTTAATTGTTGGTTGTGGAGCCTAATTATCTTCTTGATTTATATGCAAGTATGCCTATCACCCTTCTGTCGGGGGTTCAGGGCATGGCCCTCAAATGAAGGGGGACCAAGGGGGTCCTACCCCCCTCGGTTGGGGGGCATGTGGGCAAGTGGGTCCCCATCTGGGGGTTTGGGACCATTCATTATAAGGTCGCAGATATGACAGTAGAAGTTATGTTAGGGATTTTTTCCCTAGAAGGCAACCCTATTTACTCAGGGAATTGTATTTTGGTTGTGCATGTGAGTGAATATTGTATTCTGATATAGGATATTGTGAGATAAAGAAGAGGAAGTTATAGCGGGTGTGTTGTAGGTTGTATCCCTTCATTTTGCTGGATAATAAAAAGGAAGGACCTAACAACTTCTCTGGTGGATGTAGCCCACAATGGGTGAACCATTTATATTTGTGTATTTATTGTATTGTGTATCTTCTGTGCTTTATTTCTGCATTTGTTTTATTTTATTTCTCCATAATCCTATTTTTCTAACAACTGGTATCAGAGCAAAAGGTAACTCACGGGAAAAGAAGGTTCTTGGTTCGAGTGGGAGCAATGGCAGAAGAGGGAAAGTTTAAGGTCGAGAAATTTAACGACCAAAACTACCAGCTATGGAAGATGCAAATGGAAGATTATTTGTATCAGAAGGATCTTTACCTACCATTGGGCAGAATAACAAAGAAGTCGACGACCATGAAGGATGAATAATGGGAGGTTCTTGATAGAAAGGCACTAGGAACGATACAACTATGCCTGGAACTGTCTGTGGATTTTAATATTTAGAAAAAAAAGACAATGGAGGATCTGATGAGTGCATTGGCTAAACTATATGAAAACCGTCAACTTCCAACAAGGTATTTATAATGAAGCGATTATTTACTATGAAGATGTCAACAGTTGGGTGTGTTGCCGATCATTTAAATGAATTTAATACAATTACTAATCAACTAAGTTTTGTAAAAGTGGGACTTTGTTGATGAGGTTAGGGCTCTTCTAATCTTGTGCTCATTATCAGAAAGATGTAACAGTTTGGTCGTGGTTGTAAGTAACTCCGTCTATGGTTCAAACACTGTGAAATTTGATGATGCCGTTGGTGTTATCCTTAGCGAGGAAATGCAATGTAAAAGCATAGGTGAGACATCAGGTAATGCATTGACCATGGAGAACAAAGGAAGTCAAAAGGAAAGTGGAAAAAGTCCAAGGAACTGCGGGAATTCTAGGAAGTGCATATCCAAATCCAGACTAGGAAATATAGAGTGTTGGAATTGCGGGAAGAAAGGACATCTAAAGAAAGACTACAGAGCTCCAAAGAAACAAATATATGGACAGCATGAGAAAAATCAAATATAACACACCCAACCCATGAGTACCCTTTTTAGGGATGGGGCATAAAAAAAATTATTTCCCTAATCATCTCGAATCCTCTTACCAGTATCTCCATCCTCTTATGTTGATCAAGAGCTTTCCAACAACTGGTACCATACTCAAATCCAAGCTCTGGATTGCAAGTTATGGCCCTTCAAGGTTTTCTAAGCCTTCATTAAATGGAGTCCCTTACAGCCTCGTGGCTCCCTGTCACCCAACACTACACCTCATCATAGTATACGAAGACCATTTCCAACCCAGAGTTGACATTTGTCTAGCTCCTATAGGTCTACTAGGTTAATTAACCATCAACGCAATGAAATCCCACTCTTTACCAAAATCTCTAAGGCACTTGGATTCATTAAGATTAATTAGCACCTAAGTCTTTGGACTTAAGAAAAATTCCTCCTCCTGTGCTCATGAACCCAATTCCCCCAAATTTTTTAAGTCCCGGAGAGGATCCCTTTTCATTTAATTAATTATATTTAAATTATCTGACAGCCTGGAGGAGCGGGAAAGTAAATCTGGGTCTTCGGCCAGTTTCGATTAATCAAATCACCCCACTCCAAACCTCCAGAGTTATGAATTCCCAGACTCCCGAAGGGTCCACACTTACATGTGGTGACTCATTATACATAGGGGTAGGGACAAGTGGATCCGGGCTTTCGACCGAATTAACCCGAACGTCCCTACGCCCCAAATTCCTCAAAGTTTCGAAGTCCTGCCACATGGCTCTGACCTTCGGCCCCTTTGGAGAATACATCCTAACCTCCTAAAACTCTTGGGGTGCCATTATCCATTAAGTCAAACAACTACGCACCAAGGGATGACACACGACAGAGAACAAAGATGACACGTGGCCCTGTCAATGGGAGACATGTGTCACGTTCCAATTGGCATATAAGGTATGTAAAAAGCGTGAATCAAGGTCACATGTGGCATGTCGCACATGGGTCCAAATCACCCTATGTGATGTCAGCGTGCCACGTCACTCTAGGATGACAGCATCCAAAATTCTTCTAGCCTCTCCTACCTGTGAGATCACTCGAAGCTCTGAAGCTCGAACTCCCGCCAGCGACCACCCAACACCCCTTCTATCCTATGGTTGAGATGTGTCCACGTAGACCCATGGATCTACGGACTTCTTTTCTTTGCAACTTTGGAGTTTGGGGGTTCTTCTGTGTAATCTCCTCTTTACTCCCGGAGTGGTTAGCGTCAAGTTGACCATGATCTAGATCCAATAGTTAAAAGAGATCCTGACGCATCCTCAAATCGACGGTCCTCATCACTTCGCAACTCTGGCATTCGAGGGTTTCACCTGCTTATCACTCTCGTTCTCCTGGAGTAGGACTTCGCTGAAGCACTTATACGTAGATCCTTCCACTAGTTGATCAGACAGTTGGGAGGTGTTCTCAATGAACTCCCCAGATCAACGACTCACAACTCTAGCACAAAGGTCCCTAGGCTCCAGTGTTCGGCAACTCCTAGAGGGACACATGTCAACTCGAAACACGCTGGAAAGATGTGCGGCACCTACCTCGGGTTACCGACACCTCTTAATATGTCATAAGGTCACCACACATGGCATCATTTTTTCTCGATGCATGGACCCCACATACTCTCGACGTGATGCACACGTCCCCATGATCATACGACCAAGAGGGGTCCTGAGGGATCCTTAGATCAACGGCCCACATTACTTCGCAACTCCAGCATTCGGGAGTTTTGGTGTTATGATACCTTTGTTCTCCCAAAGTGGTCAACGTCGGACTGACCATGGTGTAGATCCAATGGTCAAAGAAGATCCCAAGTATTCTTGGATCTACGACTCACGTTACTTTGTGACCAGTAAGTGGGTTAGGGTTTAGTGGTGGCACAGATCCCACAGTTACAGTTAAATGAACCGCCAAATGTCGGTCAACCACACTGGTAACCATAATAATAGGTTACCTTCGGTTAGTTTCAAAGGTTGTAAAGTCACAAGATCCCGGAGCTTCGAACTCTCGGAGTTCCGAAGTCAAAAGTTGCTTAGATCCTTTCGGACCTAGTAAAGGATTCCAAGGTCCTAGTCATATGGATTCTCTGACGAGTCTCGGGGTTGTATGTTCGACTTTTAGTTGTGATTTGGTTAAGGTCGTTGGCATAATCTTGTGGTCTCTTGGATGACTGGTTTGAAGGAAGCACCTTCCATTCACAAGACATAAGTTTCGAAATAGAGAAAGGTGTTTCTCGACCCGTGTAGGAACCGAAACTTAGTCCTAAATTCCTTTCAAGGCCCACATCTCATTGATCTCCAACTGCTAAACTAAGGAAAACAAAAACCATTTGATTGCAAGGGTTCATAGAAAAACAATAAGCATTTATAATGATTGATCAAACAATGTAAGGTTTTAATCATAACCACAGACATTCAACCGACATTTCAATTCTAATACATTGGGTATATGAATTACTTATCTATTATAGTCGAGCACCAACCAACTCACTGTGGGTGTTCACCTTTCCACCCAATCGTAGGCTCAGAAGAATTCACTCTTAGCACTCGGGCCACCCCCGTACCAAGCCATGATATCACTGGGGGAAACTCTTGCAATTCCTCAGAGACTCTCTCTCTCTGTCACAACCTCTGCGAGGTTTATCAGATGCTTCCTCAACATCAAGATCGCAGCCCTAAACTCTGAGGTGTCCTCTTTTTTTGTTCTCTCCTGTAACTGGAACAATTTAATCTCTCAGTTCTTCTCTGAACTGGAGCTTCTCTTGCGCTCTCCTATTTCTCTCTCCATATCCCCGGTCGCACACCCCCACCTGGTGTGTCTCCTTCTTGTTTTCCTTTGTGTGTATTCTTGCACACCTTTTCCCTCTCTGGGAAGGTTCTGGACATGTCTTGCTCCTTCTGTCAGAAGGAACTCAAGTCAATCTGAGCCTACAAGAGAACTACACTCTGTGGTACTTCGAGTTGATAGTTTTTTGTCTCCTCAGCTAAACCCTCCATGCTTCCATTCATGGGGGTAGTTGATTGTCCAACCATCGGTCCTTATTTAATTAACTTATTCTTCCTTGGAATCCAAATGAGGCTTATTATTTCAGAAAGGAGAATTTGGGTCATTTTGACATAATGAACCCCCTCCACAGTTTCCTCACCCTTTCCTCTAGTGATATCATGGCCAGTACTTCAAGGCTTCACCCCCACAATTAGTTATTAGAAATCTAAACAATAATACATTTACATTGTTCCCATGCCATAGCATGGTGATCATAAATAAATGATTAATTACAAGCTGGCGGAAACAGAGGTGTTACATCAAGAAGCAAATGTAGCAGGTGATGTGTTACAAGATGATTTGATTCTTTCTTTAGATAATATTATTGATTATTGGGTAGTATATTCAGGAGATTCATTTCATGCCACACCCCATAGGAAACATTTTCAATATTATATTCAAGGTGATTTTGGACAGGTTCATTTGGGTGATGATGCACCATGTAAAATTGGTGGAATGGGTAAGGTACAAATAAATCAAAAGAATGGAAACCAATGGATGTTGAAAGAGGTAAGACATGTTCTAGATCTGAGAAAAAATCTAATTTCAAGAGGGGAGTTAGTGAAGGTTGTATATCTTCATTTACAGATAAGGCATGGAAGGTCACTAAAGGATCAATGGTGATAGAAAAAGGAGAGAAGGTAGGTACATTGTATGTGTGTACTGGTAATGTTGACTCTTCTATCTCTTTAGCTTCTACAGGAGTGGATACAACATTGTGGCATCATAGGCTTGGACACATGAGTGAGAAGGGGATGCAGATACTTTACAAAAAGAATGTGTTGCAATATCTTAAACAAATTGATTTGTATTTCTATGAGCATTGTGTTTATGGAAAATAGAAGAGAGTAAGATTTCTCAGAGTTGGAACGGAAAAGAGGAGTGAAAAGTTAGAACTTGTGCATACAAATGTATTGGGACCGGCTCAAGTATCATCTCTTTATGGCTCTCGTTATTATGTTACTTTTATTGATGATGCAACTAGGAAAACTTGAATTTATTGTATTCGACAAAAATATGATGTTTTTGATACTTTTAAGAAATGGAAATCTTTGGTTGAGAATGAGACAAGAAAGAGGTTGAAGTGTCTCAAATCAAACAATGGAGGTGAATATTGTAGCAAGGAGTTTGATGATTATTGTTCATACCATGGGATTCGTAGAGAGAAGATGGTTCTAGGAACACCACAAGAAAATGGTGTGTCAAAAAGGATGAACAAGACAATCGTGGAACATACAAGGAGTATGAGATTGCATGTCGGGTTGCCCTTATAGTTCTGGGAATATGTTGTAGATATTGATTTTTACTTAATAAACAGAGGATCTTCGAGCTCTTTGGATGGTGGCATTCCATAGGAGGCATGGATAGGTAAAAAGGTAAACTACTCATTTCTGAAGTCTTTCGGTTGTGAAACATTTGTCCATATTGATAAAGAAAATAGAATAAAGCTTGAAGCAAAATCCAAGAAGTGTTCCTTTTTTGGATATGGTGTTCATGATTTTGGTTATCACTTATGGGATTATGAAAATAAAAAAAAACATTAGGAGTAGAGATGTCATATTCAATGAGAAGGTCATGTACAAAGATCAGTTGCAGGGAAAGAAACAGGAAAAAGAAAAACACGAATACACAACGCTTCATGAGATCACTGAAAAAGAAACTCCAAAGGTACCCGAAAATCAAAATGTACAACAATGGGAGCATTAGATACCTCAAACTCCTGCAAGTGTTGTTAGAAGATGTACCAGGCTAAGTACACCCCCTGAACGATACTCTCCTTCATTGTATTATTTATTGTTGACTAATTCTGGTGAACCAAAAAGTTATGAATAGGTAATGCAGGTAGACACTAAAAAGAAGTGGGAGCAAGGCATGAAAGAGGAAATGGATTCCTTGGTAAATAACCAGACTTGGGACTTGGTTCAGTTTTCTGCAAGAAAAAGAGCATTGCAGAATAAATGGGTTTACAGGTTGAAGGAAGAAGATGGAGGCAAAAAGTGGTATAAGGCTAGACTTGTTGTAAAGGGGTTTGCACAAAAGAAAGGTATAGATTTTGATGAAATATTTTCTCCTGTTGTTAAAATGACTTCAATTAGGACTATTTTAAGTCTTGTGGCAGTAGAAGATTTGCATCTTGAACAGTTAGAAGTAAAAATGGATTTTCTCAATGGGGATTTTGATCCAAAAAGGATCCATAGAAGGCTAAGAACAACTCAGAACTCGCAGAGGCAACTCGGGATGCTCAGAATGGATTCAACAGACAGAGAAAGGGAAAAAATTCAAAGTTCCCAAAACTTAGTTAAAACGGCATGATCGCAAAGAGCGTGTCGCAAGATTTCTAACGACTCGTCAAATGGAGCTCATATGCGAAAGATATAAGTAGTCAAAGTTTGGGTCAAACTAGCTCAACAGTCAAAGGTCAAGATGACATGTGTCACCACTGCAAGGGTGACATGTGGCACGTCCATACAGGGTGATGTGGCACGATGTTATAGGTCTACATGGCAGATTCTCCGATTGACACATGGCACAAGACAACCAATGAGAGGTTGCCACATGGAAACCCCCCATTGGCATCTTACGATCTAGTTCATTAAAAAATATTAGAGCCGACGGGAGTCGAACTCCTAACCTCTTAGCCCAACATACCTTACAACCTTCGCGCTAGCCAACATACCACTATGTGTTCCTTATTTGTAATATGGTGTGAATTTTATTTATGTTTGGTAATGTTTCGTATGGGTGGAGGAAAAGGGCTAGGCCCTTGACCCAACCCTTGGTTCTATGTTAACCCACGCGACCACGTTTCAAACACATTCCATATACGGCATATGCACCACTCTAGCCAGAATATCCACTGACTTAATACCCATTCCGCCAGTTTAAACCACCGATATTTAGCGCGTGCACCAACTGTTGTTATAATTGTGTATTAAAAAGGGGAGTCCACGGGATTCGATCCCGGGACCTCTCCTAACCAAAGTTCTTTATATAGCATCCGCAACCAATGCGCCAACCACTTCACTTATTACGTAACCGCCTAATTTTTGTATAAGAAGGGGCCTCTGCCAGTGTACGGGATGGAGGAGACGAGGGCACGGATTTTGAGATTAGGTGTGGATTTCGAGACAGTTCGGTGATTTATTGCAGAAGCAAGGTACAAAAACCGAGGCAAAGGTGTCTCTTGGGCCTGAAAGTGTCAGACTCAGATCGAGGCGTGGAGACAATCATTTTTAGGTAATTCGACGCCATGAACGCAATGGTGATGTTTATTTCCTGATCTAAGCAAATATTTTGTAGCTTGACTCCAAAATGAGGTATACTTATGTATTTTTCCCAATTCTTTTGCGGAGTTAATAAAAAGACCTACCCATTTGAGAGCTGGACCCAGAGATGTAGTCCACCAGGGATGAACTCTGTTATCAAGTTTTTGTGTTCATATTGCATGCTTATGTCTCTTTCCTTTTGAACTTTTCCTTCTTTATGGTGTACTTTAGTTTATGCTCATTTAATACAATTCTTTAATAAGTCACCTGACGAAAAGATCCTAGATCATATTTGGAGGAAGAGATTTATATGAAGCAATCACAGGGGTATGAGGTCAAAGGGAAGGAGAATTTGGTATGCAGGTTGAAGAAGAGGTTGTATGGCCTAAAGAAAGCTCTAAGGTAGTGGTATTTGAAGTTTGACAGGTTTATGAAAGAACAAGGTTATAGTAGATGTCATTATGATCATTGTGTTTATTTTAAGAGGCTAGAAAATGGAAGTTATATTATCTTGCTATTGTATGTAAATGACATGCTTGTTGTAGGGTATAACATGTGGGATATAATTGTGTTCAAAAGGGAATTAGATAATTCGTTTGCAATGAAGGATTTGGGTGTTGCAAAGAAAAACCTTGGTATGAGAATAACAAGAGACAGGAAAAATCGCAAATTGACATTGTCTCAGGGTGAGTATATAAAGAAGGTGTTGAAGAGGTTTAGAATGCAAAATGCAAAACCAATTAGTACACCTTTGGCTAGCTATTTCAAATTAACCAAGGAAATGTGTGCCAAGACACAAGAGAATATAGAATACATGTTCGAGGTCACTCATTCATCAACAATTGTCAGCTTGATGTATGGTATGGTTTGCACAAGACCAGATATTGCACATGCAGTGGGAGTTGTGAGCAAGTATATGAACAAACCAAGTAAAGAACATTGGGAGGAAGTAAAGTGGATTCTTATGTATTTGAGAGATACTACTACTCATGCATTATGTTTTGGAGGTTCAGACATTGTTCTACATGAATATGTTGATTCAGATATGGAAGGTGATAAAGATAGCACGAGGAGCACCACATGGTATGTTTTTACTGTAGGTGGAACAACAATAACTTGGATTTCAAAACTACAAAAGGTTGTGTTAGCTCCTGAAATGTCCCATTCCAATCAGCCTTTAATAAGTTTTTGAGTCTTGAAATTGTCAAAGTTTCCTAAAAGAAACCTCTTCATCGAGCCTTCCCAATAAAGATAAGTGACTGAGAAAGAGGCAATTTGGTTGAAGTTTTGGAGATCATAATTCTAAGTCATTCACAGGGAATTTCATCTATCATGGCATATTTATAGCCCTCACAAGAATAGAAGAGGAAAATTTGTGAAAAAAAGAGTGTTTTGTTGAATTTTTGGAGCAGTGCGACCCTTCTGCGCAGTGCGACCCATGGCGCAGCACTTCTGTCAAAGTTTTAAATTTTTGAATTTTTTTCCTGTTTTGGTCAAAACTCGACTTGGAAAGAGGATTTTTGGGTCAAGGTGGCCACATATATTTGAAGATAAGATAATCCCCTATCAAATAATGTAGGTGGCACTTCATTTCATCAATGGAAACATTCTAGGGATGAAATCTTAGAATGTAGGGATATGACTAGATTTTGGAAATCTGTGTTTTCCTGTTTTAGTCATCTTTTTTGGAGATAGATTCTGATGGATGGAAATGTATTTTTGGAAAGTGAGAGTGGTTTTTCACAAGCATGAGCTCCTCTTCAAAAACCTCTCTCAGTTTTCCAACAGCTATTAGGATTTGGGAGATATGGGTGAATCTTTGAGAGGGATATTTCCAGAAATTGTATACTTTGTTTTTGCTAGCCACCTCACAAATTTGAATTTGAGTTGGATATATTCAACAAACCAAAGATAGATGAAAAGGTTATGAGATCCATCTATTTTGGATCTATATGAATTTTTAATCTCTATATAAAGAGGACAAAAAGGAGGAGCTAGGGGGTGGATTTTGGAGAGCTTTACACACTCTTTTATTGTAAAGACTTTTGATATATATACTAGAATGATAAGCTTCTTTCACTGTTATTGTTCAAACCTTTGTTCATTCATATTTTCATGTACTTATGATTGAATGTCATGTTCACTCTTTGTTTACTCAATGACTGATAATTGTCATCTTGTCTTTGCATTGGTAATTAGGATTATAAGTATTCTTCCTTGTTATAACCATCCTTTCATCTATGTTTTTTAATATACATGATCTTCCTGGTATAGTGAGTGTTCTCCATCCATATGAGTTTAAAAACCATCTGATCAATACCTTTTGAGATCCTTATCTTGTCTGGATATGTTCAAGTATCTTGAGTGAGTGAGTGAATGAGTGAGTTATCCATTTCTGATCCAATTTTATATATTTTATTTAACATTTGATTAAGTTACCAAGCTTACTCAACCTACAAACTTGAGTGACTCTTGGAGTGATAACAAATTGGTGTCATTGTCGGGGAAAGGAGTTTGAAGCAAGCTTCCCTGGGAGATGACATAGTCCCAACTTTTGATGATAGACAAAGGTTGGGCATCATATTGGTTGTAACTATCTATCTGGCGACTCCACAATCAAAGACTCCACTAGGGAGGATCCGGTTGACAAAAAGATGAAAGGGAATAAGGGAAAATCCAGGTATCAGTTTATGAGTCTTCTTCATGAACTGTTGTTGTTCTTTATCAACTCATTCTTTCTTTTCCCTTCATGTATCAAAAGGATCATATTATGTTTCGTATATTCGGATGATCATCAACTTTCTTTTATATATCCATCTTTAGAAGAAGAAGATATGCATACTTCTTGTATTGTAGATGTTGATTCACTATCTTTACCTCAGCCAATTCATAAAGATAATCATTGTATTCAAATCTCTCTTGAATCTGATCAGCCATGTAACCTCAAGGAGATTGAAGCTATTTCAAAACCTATCCATATCTCATCACCTTCTGCTTTTATTATTGAGCCTTCCAATCAACTTGTTAATCCTCATGATCAGTCCACTACTTTTCAAAATAGAGTCATAATGAAGATGTTCAAGCCTTTAAGGATACCATATCACCTTAACCCTTATCCTTTGGATTTCTTTGAATATCTTCCCCAATTTTTTGGAGAGGATCACATCACAGCTAAGAGGCATTTGGAGGCCTTTGAAAATTTTGTTGATCAGTTTGAAATAGTTCATGATGATGTTACAATGAGATTGTTTTCCAAAACTTTGTTCAAAGATGTTGCAGTGTGGTTTAAGAGTTTGAGAGTTGATTCCATTGGCTCTTGGATCGAGTTGTCTAATGCTTTTTCAAAGAATTGGGGTGAGAACAAATCTTTTGATTTGTACCTCGCTGATTTTTATTCCTCGAGGAGAGAGGAGGAAGAAGATTTGTCTATCTTCAACAGAAGATTTTATAACATTTATCATAACATGCCCTTGGAGATCCGGCCTACTGAGATCACTGTCGTCGTATACTATGTTATGGAAAAACATTCAGAGCTTGTCCTTATCCTGTTAGAAAGGAGGTCTTCATCCTTAGCATGCTTATTTGAAGATGCCCAAGAAATTGAGGAGAACATCTGTGCTTCCAGGAAGGTTAGAGATCCAGCTTACTTTGAAAATCTGCATGCACATGAGCATGGGAACTGTCAGTATGTTTCAGATTTTGAGCAAGAAGGCAATGAGTATGAAGCAGATCTAGAACAACAACGAGAGTGTGAGTATATGTCAGATTGGGAATCAGATTCTCCAGTGTTTGCAGATGTTTCTATGGACATGTATGCATTACTAGTTGATAATCAATTTTCAAACCTTTTTTATCATGAGCTAATTGATGATTGCATAGGTAATTACATGTTTCTAGCTAATAATGATCAATATGATTTAAACTTTGTTTTATCATCATCTTGTCATCATGATTTTGAAGAGAGAGTTGTTGCTACTGTTGATCAAGATCTTATCACAAGAGGACTAGAGGGTTATCAGTTTTCAAGTGAAGGGGAAGACATACATGAGCAGTCAAATATTATGAATCTGTATGATGGTGATCACAATTTTGAAGATCCTATGGTAGCCTTACTTGAGTCTTATCTCTCATACTCTCTTAAGCTTTTAGATTTTATCATATCACTTGTATTTGACAATGAGTGTGATCTCCTGAAAGTGTTTTTATGGTCATTGTTATGCTCTTTTTTTTATCTTCTAATCAATGGCATAAAAAGAAGTCTTCCAGTCATGAGTTTTCTTGTATGGCTTCATTGGAAGCATGATTTCACTTTATCAACAAGCAATACAGTTGATTAGAGTAGGAGTGGGTGAAAATAAGCTCAATAGTTGAGCATTTGTTTTTCAGTTTTCAGTTGGTTTGCAGTATGAAGGATTTCAGTTTTCAATAAATAAGCAGAGTTTCTATCAGTACATCAAGAGGGTTTACAAAGGAATGGTTGTACATGTTTAATATTAGATGACTCCATGACCCAATGGAATAGGCACTACGGTGATCCAGATGGATATCGGTGGCCACCCACCTTTTCCAACTGGCTCAAAACAGTTTTCTGACAATTTTGGCAATTTACTATTTTTAGTGGTTTTAACTTCCGGGGCCATTTTGAGGGCCTAATTGAAGGTTTTTCGGGATCATTGACGCGGAACCTAGTGCCACTGTTGCTACCACCAAGCTCCAGCCTGGTGAACCAGATGAGCCAGAAGAAGGAGAGTGCCTCTTCCATTCACATATGTGGGTAAAAGGCACCCCGCTACACTTCATCGTTGATAGCGGTAGCCAGAAGAACCTCATCTCAGCAGAGGTCGTCAAGCGGCTAGCCCTACCAAAAAAGTCGCACCCACAACCGTACACCATTGGATGGCTCCGCCAAGGAAGCGATCTCTGTGTCAGCCAACAGTGTCAACTGTCATACAGCATCAAGCCCTTCAAAGATGAGGTATTGTGTGATGTTGCTCCTCTCGAAGTTTGTGATGTTCTTTTGGGCCAACCTTATTTATGGAAACGTCATGTTGTATATGAGTCTAGGCCTCATAGTGTTATTATTACTTTGAACTGGAAATTGTATAGGATACCCGAGGCAGTCCCACCTAGTGCTATTTCCTTGATCTCTGTTAAGCAATGCAGGAAGGTCATCTCTCAGACGGGGAAGTTTGTCTTCTTCGTGATTCGCTCTCAGAATAAGTGAAAGATCGCAGCCACATCTAGGGTCTCTGTGGCCGACCTCTCCACACAGCAGAATCAAGTAGACAAGGTCATGGAAGAATACTCGGATATCTTCTCCTCACCTACAGGGGTACCTCTGCACTGTCAGGTCAAGCACCCCATTGATCTGACCCCCGACGCACCACTACCCAATGGGCCAGTCTATCGTCGCTCATTGTTAGAGAATGAGGAGATCAAGAGACAGATCCAAGAATTGTTCCACAAGGGGCACATCCGCCCCAGCTCATCCCCTTGCGGGAGCCCAATAATGTTGGTACAAAAGAAAGATGGAACATGGCGACTCTGTATTGATTACCAGGATCTGAATAAAATCACAGTCAGAAACTGGTACCTGATTCCCCGAATCGATGACCTCCTTGATCAACTCACGGGAGCCAAATACTTCAGTAAGATTGATCTAAATTCTGGCTACCACCAGGACCCTATAGAACAGACAGATGTATGGAAGACCGCCTTCAAGTCAAAGGAAGGCCTTTTTGAATGGTTGGTCATGCTCTTTGGTTTGACAAATTCTCTAGCCATTTTCATGAGGATGATGGACGATATCCTGTGACCATTCACCAATACTTTTGTAGTGGTGTATCTGGATGAAATTCTAATTTACAGTAAGACTTGGGTCGAACACTTGCAGCATATTCAGCAGGTTCTTCACACCCTGCAGCAGTACAAGCTATACGCCAACTTGGAAAAATGCACCTTCGGCATGGACAGGGTCCATTACCTAGGCTACATCATTGATCAGCATGGTGTACATGTGGATCCAGCCAAGATCCAAGTCATCCGTGACTGGCCAGCCCCAACAACACTCACTGAGCTTCGGAGCTTCTTGGGCCTTGCCAATTTCTGCCGCTGGTTCGTGTTGGGTTTCTCCCATATTGTATGGGCCCTCAGCCAAATAAATAAGGGCGGTGGTAAGGCAAAATTTGCATGGGGCCGGTCCCAACAACAAGCGTTCGATGATTTGAAGCAGCGCTTGTGCTCAGCCCCAGTACTTTCACTACCAGACCTGCAACATCCCTTTGAGATCAAGACAAATGCTTCAGACTATGTTGTGGCTGTCATTCTCACTCAGCACGACCACCCCATGGCCTATCATAGTGAGACATTGTCAGATACTGTCCATAAGTACCCTACTTATGACAAAGAAATGTACTCCATTGTGCAAGCGTGCCACCAGTGGAGACATTACATTCTTGGAAAGGAGATAGTCATCCACACTCATCATAAGCCACTGCAGTTCATGTAGACACAGGGAAAATTGCAGAATGACCGCCATCAAAAGTGGTCCACATACTTGTAGCAATTCCACCTCAACATCAAGTAGAAAACAGGAAGCACCAATCACATCGATGATTGCCTCAGCAGACCGCCAGTCACGGCACTCACCACGGTGCTAGAATCTTGTGGCCATGAGACATTTGGATGGCCCCAACTCCATGAGACAGACCCTGACTTCGCCACCACCTACCAAATGTTGGGTGCAAACGCAGTGGTCGATAATTTCCATCTTCAGGATGGGTTGTTGTGTCGTCTGGGCCATATCTATGTTCCATCAAGTGAGCGAGCGAAGATGATTTGGGACGCCCACTACAGTCGAGTGGCAAGACACTTCGACGTCGAAAAGACAGTGGCAATGCTACATAAACATTTCTACTAGTCAAAACTACGACAGGAGGTCAGCAAGTATATTAGGTCCTGCACTGCCTGCACTATTGAAAAACTGACCACTAAGAAATAGGGCCTGTACACCCCTCTTCCTACTCCTGACAGGCCATGGGAATCCATCTCAATGGACTACATGTCGGTCCTCCCGTCCACCAAGCGGGGAAATGACTGTGTTTTTATGGTTGTTGATCGCTTTTCGAAGATGGCGATTCTGGTTGCCTGCAAGAAGAGCATTACAGCAGAGACCACTGCCAAGCTCTTCTTTGAACGAGTCTGGGTACATTTTGGAATCCCACAAACCATTGTCTCAGATCGGGATAGCTGATTTCTAAGCACATTCTGGTCGAGCCTCTGGTCACTGTTGGACACCAAGCTTGCCAAATCCACGGCCTTCCACCCCCAGACAGATGGCAAAACCATGGTTGTAAATCGAATGATTGTGCATATCCTTCACATGTATAATTCAAAGCACCCTCGCACTTGGTATGAGAGCCTTCCCTATGTCTAGCATAGCTACAACCGAGCCCTGCATAGCTCAACCAGCCATAACCCCTTTCAAGTGGGGTTGGGATTCCAACCATTGGGACCCATAGATGTTGCACTTCCCCTTGCGGTCACCTCGACCGAATCATCTCCTACTCCAACTGAAGCTGAAAATGCCACCCAGTTCATTGATCGGATCTAGCACATCCGCCAACAGGTTCTGGATATCCTAAAGAAGTCCAATGACAAGTACAAACAATGCCATGATCAACATCGGGTGCCGCATAAGTTTTAGGTGGGCGACAAAGTTTGGTTGCACTTGTAGAAAGAACACCTTATAGGACCCCATTGGAAGCTTCACCCACTCCATTGTGGGCTGTGCACTATCACCAAGGTCATGGGGGATAATGCTTTTGAGCTCAACATTCCTCCTTTCCTTGTTCTGCACCTAGTGTTCAACGTGGATCACCTTCACCCTTATTTCCCACCTTTATTGGACACCTCAGAAGTAGCAGAACAGCTGACACCAAAAGAGCTCAACCCCGACTACATACAACAGGCATCCAATGATCATATTATGGACAGACAGATTAAGGGCACTCGACAACAAAGGATCCAGCTTTATCGAGTCGTCAAAGCAAGGCAGCTCCTGTACCAAGACAAGTGGCTCACCCGGACCCAAATTTAGCAGAAATTTCCTCATCTGATGGGGGACCTTAACGCAATGGAGACCATTGCCTCCTAAGGAAGGACGATTGATCCAGATGGATATCGGTGGCCACCCACCTTTTCCAACTAGCTCAAAAAAATTTTGACAATTTTGGCAATTTACTATTTTTAGCAGTTTTAATTTCTGGGGCCATTTTGAGGGCCTAAATGAAGGTTTTTCTGGATCGATCTCCTCAATTATATCCAAAGACATTATTGATCCCCCAAAATTAATCTCCTCAACGATACCTTTCCAACGAGCTATCACACGCCTAAACCAGAGATTGTATGCAAAAGTTACGACTTCGGGAAGTTGATGTACTAACTTACCCAAACGGGGCCCACACGACTTTTGGTGCTTCATCTCCTAGGGTTATGTTTTTGGATGTCTAGGGTTTGGGGAATTCTTTCTTATTGTAAAAAGGCCTTTAGAGCCTCATTGTAACCTTCTTCTTTCGAATGCGCGTTGTCGTCGCATCTCTTCTCAGAGATAATCCGCCACCATTCCAGCAAGCTTGTTTCCGCTACATTTTACAGTTTCAGCTTATTTCGTTATTGAATAGAAAACCAGTTTTACTGTATCTATGTTATTTTGTGTTAATCACTTGTTAATAATCTATATTCATTTCATTCTACTCATAAAATCCGGATCATACAGATTCCAAGATGTATATTTCTAAAGATTGGTTTGATCTAAATAATCAAAGCAAGTTGCACGATTTTCATATTGAATGGACAAGCACAGGATCTACTAGGTTCTTGGAAACCTCACAGGGAAGTTTCCATCCCAATTGAAGCCATATGTTAGCTCCTGAAACGTCCCATTCCAATCAGCCTTTAATAAGTTTTTGAGTCTTGAAATTGTCAAAGTTTCCTAAAAGAAACCTCTTCATCCAACCTTCCCAATAAAGATAAGTGACTGAGAAAGAGGCAAGTTGGATTAAGTTTTTGAGATCATAATTCTAAGTCATTCACAGGGAAGTTCATCTATCATGGCATATTTATAGCCCTCACAAGAACAGAAGAGGAAAATTTGTGAAAAAAAGAGGGTTTTGTTGCATTTTTGGAGCAGTGCGACCCACGACGCGATGCTTCTGTCAAACTTTTAATTTTTTGAATTTTTTTCCTGTTTTGGTCAAAATTCAACTTGGCAAGAGGATTTTTGGGTCAAGGTGACCACATATATTTTAATATAAGATAATCCCCTATCAAATCATGCAGGTGGCACTTCATTTCATCAATGGAAACATTCTAGGGATCAAATCCTAGAATGTAGGGATATGACTAGATTTTGGAAATCTGTGTTTTCCTGTTCTAGTCATCTTTTTTGGAGATAGATTTTGATGAGATGGAAATGTATTTTTGGAAAGTGAGAGAGTTTTTTCACAAGCACAAGATCCTCTTCAAAAACCTCTCTCAGTTTTCCAACATCTGTTAGGATTTAGGAGATATGAGTGAATCTTTGAGAGGGATATTTTCATAAATTGTATACTCTGTTTTTGCTAGCCACCTCACAAATTCGGATTTGAGTTGGATATCTTCAACAAACCAAAGATAGATGAAAAGGTTATGAGATCCATCTATTTTGGATCTATATGAATATGTAATCTCTATATAAAGAGGACAGAAAGGAGGAGCTAGGGGGTGGATTTTGGAGAGCTTTACACACTCTTTTATTGTAAAGACTTTTGATATATATACTAGAATGATGAGCTTCTTTCATTGTTATTGTTCGGACCTTTGTTCATTCATATTTTCATGTACTTATGATTGAATGTCATGTTCAGTTCTTTGTTTACTCAATGAATGATAATTGCCATCTTGTCTTTGCATTGGTAAACTAGGATTATAAGTATTCTTCCTTGTTATAACCAGCCTTTCATCTATGTTTTTTAATATACATGATCTTGTTGGTATAGTGAGTATTCTCCATCCATATGAGTTTAAAAAACATCTGATCAATACCTTTTGAGAGCCTTATATTGTCTCGATATGTTCAAGTGTCTTGAGTGAGGGAGTGAATGAGTGAGTTATCCATTTCTGATCCAATTTTGTATATTTTATTGAACATTTGATTAAGTTACCAAGCTTACTCAACCTACAACCTTGAGTGACTCTTGGAGTGATAACATGTCGTTTCACTTTCAACAACGAAAGCAGAGTATGTTACTTCTACAAAGGATAGTAAAGAGATTATTTGGTTACAGAGGTTTACAGAGGAAATGAGAAAGAAGCAGGAGAATAGTAGGTTGTACTGTGACAGTGAGAGTGCCATTCATCTTGCAAAGAACTAAACCTTCCATTCTAATACTAAGCATATACAAGTCAGGTACAATTTCATACGATTCATCTTGGAAGATGGACATTTGAAGTTGGAAAAGATACATACTAGCTAGAATCCTGTAGACATTTTAACAAAGGTAGTAACCAGGGAGAAACTGAGTTCCTGCTTTGTTTCAGTTGGTCTTCAAGCATGAAGTTGAAGATGAGAAATTAGCCAAGTCCAAGGTCGATCATAGTCTAGCAAGTACAACATCAATGGAGTTATTGTGATCAGTCTCCAAGTGGGATATTGTTGGTTGTGGAGCCTAATTATCTTCTTAATTTATATGTAGGTATACCTAGCCCCCTTTTGTCGAGGGTTCAGGAGATGACCCCCAAATGAAGGGGGTCTAGGGGGTCCTACCCCTCCCAGTTGGGGGGCATGGGGGCCAGTGGGCTCCCATCCGAGGGTTCAGGACCATTTATTATAAGGTCGCATATCTGACGGTAGAAGTTATGTTAGGGTTTTTTTCCCTAGAAGACAACCCTCTTTATTGATGGAATTGTATTGCGGATGTGCATGTGAGTGAATATTGAATTCTAGTAAAGGAGATTGTGAGAGAAAGAAGAGGAATTTATAGCGGGCGTGTTGTAGGTTGTATCCCATTATTTTTTTGGATAATAAAAAGGAAGGACCTGACAATTTCTCTGTTGGATGTAGCCCACACTGGGTGAACCACATATATCTGTGTCTCTATTGTATTGTGTATATTTTGTGTTTTATTTCTGCATTTGTTTTATTTTATTGCTCCATGATCCTGATTTTCTAACATTAATTAATGCCTTAATAAATTCTCATTGATGATTTTTTATTATATACATTCACGTCTTGAGGTGGGCCCCTTTTCATCTTTAATAAAAGTTTTTAAATAAACTTTTATTTAACAAAAGAAAAATATTAGTTGCCCTTTAGAAGACGGGACTGTATTTTAATTTTTTGGGCATGATATTCAATTTTTGTGCCATGAAAATCAATTTAGAAGTAAACTTCATCATCTCATCTTTCCAACGAGTCTTTCTGAGCGCAATTTGCAGTTCTGGATCTCAAGATATGAGCTCGTGAAGTCAATTTACCAAGCAAATTTATGAGAATAGCATGCAAATATTGTTGATTGTTCTTTCAATTTATGAGAAAAATATGGCCTATTTCAACCCTTGAAACATGGTCCATCATCTTCCTCGTCGAGTTATCTTTCTAACGGGGTATAATTTTTCCAAATCTCTATCCTAGATCTTGAGAAATAGCCTCTGAAAATTCGTTGCTCAATAGTCGTCCATTAATTTTCATGCTCTTGATCTTAATTCTTCCTTCTCCTTTAGGATTTTGACTTTTCTTGGAAAATATATATTCCACATGCATGGAGATATTGGAGAGTTTGATGTTTATATCGAAAAGTGTAGCATGCACAATGTGAGATAGAAGGAGACTATGGAGACTTGGAGCCTCAAACCTTAGGAAATCCGTGAATTAATTAAAATTTTAATTTCCCAAACATCATCCACCAAGCACCCAGTCAACACCCAGTCAACAATGAGTCAACATCCATGTCATCACCATGTGTCATTGTGTGATGGGTTACCATGACCTGCCACATGTCACCACCTGATTGGTTGCCACATGTCATGGTTTCATTTGTTGCCATGTGTCATCTTCCCATTGGTTAATAGAGTTTCCATGTGTAATGAAATAACTGGTTGACAATTAAAGGGAGAATCATTTGTTGCCATGTGTCATCCTCCCATTGGTTAATAGAGTTTCCATGTGTCATGAAATAACTAGTTGACAAATAAAGGGAGAATGTTTGTGAAATAAGTTAAAGGAGGGGAAATGGAACAAGAGAGGAAGGAGATATTAGTGGAGTGGAGTGAGGGTTGTCACGCAAATGAGAGGGGAAGGAGATGGGAATATGAGAAGGGAATCCCAATCCCATGGAGAACCAAAAGAGTTTCGAGAATTGTTTGGAGTATAATGAGAATTTTATGGGATATAATAAGAAGTCCAAAGTGTTTAAGTGTGGAAAAAGAAGTCCCAAGAGATTAAGAGTTCCAAGAGAATAAGTGTGGTTCCACGAGTTCCAAGAAAATAATGTGGTTCCAAGAGTTGATCGTGGTTGCATGAATTAAAGAGTGGTTCCATGAGAATGATCATGGTTCAAAGAATTCATAGTTCCAAGAAATTAGCTTTGTTGCACATGGAAGAAGCACTCATTTGGCAGTTAAACGAAAACTTGGATATCTTGAGCATACGAACTTGGATTTTGAATCCATGAAATGCACGACGAAGCTGAGACAGAGGGCTACACTATGAACTTATAGTCGTTTGAAATTTTCTTCTTTTGATATCAATTTTTTTTCTTATTCCAAAGAGCAAGAAATTAAGATGACCAAAACTTCAATCAACACCCACTTACCTCCCAAATGGCCCACACCTGCAACCAAGAAGTTGTCAGACGCATCATGCCTTGCAAAACAACAACAACCAGAACAAGACTGACATCAAGAACATCAATTCCAATGTTGCTTCCCAATTCTAAAGTTGATACTTTCACTACTCGATTTGACTCCCTCTCTCACGACTTCACAGCCTTTTCTAAAGAGATAAAAAACCGGATGAGCCAATTATAGGGTCCTACTTCCTCTAAACAACCTTCACACCCAAAAGGAATTTACTCTCCCATACCATGGGATTTCATTCCAACTCCCTTCATCATGAACTAAATCTTCCCAAAGTTGAGGTGAATAAATTTGATGACTCGAATACCACAGGCTGGGTCACTCAAATGGAACATTATTTATCCTTGCATAGCATTATCGATTATTTGACCAAACTTTGTATCAATGTCCTTTATTTGGATCTTGAACATTGGCAATGACGTAAAAATTCATGTCAAGGGTATATTGCTTGGACCCAGTTTGTTGCAAACCTTTATGAATGCTTTGACACTAACACACATCATTTGGGTCATTTAACCAAACTTAAATAGTATGGTACAATGAAAGAATATATCACTACTTTTGAGAAATTGTCTTTCTTGACGAATGGCATGTCTGAAACCTTCTTCCATGGATGCTTTATTAGTGGCCTTAAGGCTGACATTTAAGCCCATGTCCTAATGGCTCACCCCCATACTTGGCTTGAAGTTACTCATTGCACCAAGGAAGCACAACATGTAGTCTCTTCCCAAAATAGAAAACCATCCTTTATTCCTCACTCCCAGCCCACAAATCCCACCCCTTATTCCACTCCTCTTAAGATCCACAAAATAACCAGGGTAGAAATGGCTAAATGCCAACTATGTCAGACAATTGGCTTAGGTTGATGGATAGTTGGTATGGATTGTTGGTTTTCATTGATGTCAACCATTGGAGAGTGATATTGTAGATTAATTTCAACCCTTAGTGATTGATGTCAACCCTTGGAGAAATTCTGGTAGTGAATTCTGGTAGCACAAAGGTTTGGGTAATGGACCCAAGGTTGTTTCATTTATAATGGTATGAGTTTTAATATATTTGAAGGTAAGACTATTCTATATGGATATTACATGTCATTCTATCTCCAATGGTATGTGGAACATCACATAACTCCTCACGTTTAGAGAGTTATGGCCATGAGAAGTTGGAGAACCTAGGTTTGGGTAATGGACCCAAGTTTGTTTGATGGATAATGGTATGAGTTTTGATATATTTGAAGGAAAGACTATTCTAGATGGATATTACATGTCATGTCATTTACAGTGGTATGTGGAACGTCACATGACTCCTTACGGTTAGAGAGTTATGGCCATGTGAAGTTGGAGAACCCTCATGAGTCATCTAGAAGCCCCAAAAGGTCAAAATAGTCAAAGTGGTTTAAGAGATTTTTAGAAGGTAAATAATAAAGTGAAGTGATGAGTGTACTATAATTCAAAG
>ML779687.1:1028646-1056172 GCA_009831015.1 Picea engelmannii | reverse complement strand
GCATACTTGTATTGGTATATTATTAGAAGCACATATTGATCTTGGTGATGATTATGAGTTGTTGTGTTATGCTTGGTTGATGCACATCTTTGAGAGTTGTCTTGGTGATTGATCTTGGTGAGCAGATCTGATTTGGTTGATAAGATTGATGAGACAGGTTGTTTGGACAGGTTATTGTGACATGTTATTTGTACAGGTTTGGTGCATGGTTGATGCACTTGTTCATGGTACAGGTTGAGGTATAGGTTGGAGCATGGTTGATGCACTTGTTTATGGTATAGGTTGAGGTACAGGTTGGTGCATGGTTAATGGACTTGTTTATGGTACAGGTTGATGCATGGTTGATGCATAGTTCGGGATATTGGTACAGGTTGTTTGGTGCAGGTTGATTGGTACAGGTTTACAACAGTATATCTCACAGTGATAGTGTGACGGTGCTTCCATCATTCTACTTCTATGTCAGGTCGGTCAGACGGGGAAAGGACAAGTGGTTGTAGCCGAAGAACATAGGGGGTCATAGCCTCCTTTTGGTTGTAGCCAGAGAATTGGGGAGTTGGAGCTTCCCTCAGGTTGTAGCCTGAGAAATTAGGGGGTTGGAGCCTCCTTCCAGTTGCAGCTGGAAAACAAAGGAAGTCTATGCTTCCAATGAATGTAATTCTTAAAGACATATAAGAAAAAGCATTATGTGTTTTTCTCCCGCTTTGGGTTTCCACGTAAAACATTGGTGTACTGTGTATGATTTCTCTTTTGTTCATTGTTTATTTACTCTGAATCTATTGGATGATAATGCTACATTGATATAACACTTGCATATTGTGGTAAAAAAAGATTGAATTGCTCTATTATTGATTCACCCCCTCTCTTAGTAATCCAACAAACTAAAGTGTCATTGTTATAACTATGTTGAAAAGTTTTTATGAGGCACAAGTGTAAGGAGAAAAAGCTTATTATGGCCATTTCTAAGGATGTTTCTTAAGAGGATGTCGATGTTTCCCATTCTAAAGATCTACCCCAAGTAGATGATCATACCCCACCCTCTTATCCACCATAAGTTGAACCACTTATCTCGATAAATGCCCTCACCGGTATATTTTCTCCCCAAACCCTTAAGTTAATTGGTTATATCATGCATGGGAAATTCATTATCCTAGTCGACCGTGGCAGCACCCATAATTTTATTCATCGCTGCATTGTCCCAGAAACCATGTGTTATATCCATGTGGTCAACAATTTTCAAATCACGATTGCTAATGGCGGTTCCATGAAATGTGGGGGGCGTTGTAAAAATGTGTGCTTGCAAATTTTTCATTACCACATGAAACATCATATGTTTTCTATTGACATGGGTGGTTGTGACATTGTTCTAGGTGTCGAATGGTTACACACGCTAGGCCCCATCACCATGGATTTCCAGGAATTAACCATGAAATTCCAATAGGATGGACAACATTATCAATTCTAAGGCATCATGGCAGGCTCCGCCGAGATCATTAGTTCACATCAAATGGAGAACTACTCAAAAAAGGTCATTATGGCATTATTGCACAACTCCATTCCATTCAAGCAGTCGATACCCCCTCACTAATTGTTCATCCTAACATACAATCTCTGATCTCCAAACACTAATCTATTTTTGACAACCCCAAAGGACTTCCCCCTCCTCGTGGCGCCCATGATCATTCCATTCCCCTTGTCCCTGGCAGTCCTCCTCCTAATGTTCGCACTTATCATCACTCATTTGCCCAAAAAAATTAAATTGAAAAAATTGTTCAAGAATTGTTAGGGGCGGATGTTATCCATCATAGTACCAATTCTTATTCTTCTCATGTCATCATGGTGCTCAAGAAAGAAGGCACATGGTGCACGTGCCGTAATTTTCGAGCCCTCAACAAAACTACCATCAAAGATAAATTCCCCATTCATGTCATTGAATACCTTTTGGATGAATTGAGTGGTGCTAGTTCTTTACCAAACTTGATCTATGTTATTGCTACTATCAGATATGTATGAAAAAGGTTGATATTCCCAAAGCCGCCTTTCTAATTCATGAGGACCATTATGTTGAATTGGTGTTCATCACCTCCTTCGGGACTCGCGACATGGTCTAACAGCCTCCCGTAGATCCATTAACTCTGGCGGTGATGAGTTTACCAATAACCCACGGGTTTTGGTCTAACGGCAGCCGTACTGCCAATAAACTGGTATCAGAGCGAAAGGTTACGGGTTCGAGTCCGCTCGATTGGTGTCGAGTATCTCAGTTGGTGCTGAGAGCCCTCAGTTGGTGCTGAGGGGGAGATTGTTGAATTGGTGTTCATCACCTCCTTCGGGACTCGCGACATGGTCTAACAGCGTCTCGTGGATCCATTAACTCTGGCGATGATGAGTTTACCAATAACCCGCAGGTTTTGGTCTAACGACAGTCGTACTGCCAATTGTTGGAAAATGTTTAACAGGCAGCATATGCTTGTCATTGATGGCAAGTACAGCAATGAAGATGGCATGAGTATAGGAAGAATGTAATAGACGGGCACCAGAAGTATTTTGGGAAGAAGCTGCAGAGCAACCTCGATAAGATCAGAAGAGATAGTGCAGAGGATGTTTGGTATGTTTTACAGGCAGCGTATGCTTGTCATTGATGGAAAGTACAGCAATGATGATGGCTTGAGTACAACAGCGCAGTGATATTCAGGAAGACCAACAACGCAACAATTGTCTAAACACAAAAATCCCCAGTCGTCAAATCGAGGATTGATCTAAACTATTGATCAGACATGATGAAGTCTCGTAAAGTTTGAGAAGCACTACTGATCGTTGGATCCCATCCAAAATTCCTGACAGAACGAGGGTTGTCAGATCTGAATTTATACATGAAGAGCGCGCTGAAGAGGAGGATACATCTCAGGCGTTCCATCCAAGCGCGGGATCCGACCATCATTGGATCAAGCAGAACCTGCATGCTCTTTAAAGTACAAGGAGAAGTGGGCGTATAAAATCCCCGAAAAAGGAGGATCGTCCATCATCAGGTAGGACACGTGGGGAAAGATCGTCAGTTCGCTGACTGGAGAGTCAAAGGAACGATGTTCCCTAACCTCTCGAAATCGCGATATGTGAAATTGCAATTCAATCTGAGCCATCAAATTAAAGTTTAATCTGGACCGTTGATTCCAGTCCATGTCGGAGTTTTGGGGATCGAGAGTTGGAGATGTCAAGTAATATCATCCACAGGAATCCCGATTTCGTGATATGCAAAATTGCGACTTAATCGCAGCCGTTAAATCAAGATCAAATCTGGACCATTGATCCAACTTCATATCAGAGTTTCGTGAATCGCGACATGGAGAGACAAGAAAACAATGCAACAAGAATGTCGAAATCGCGATATGCGAAATCATGATTTAATCGTAGCCATTGAATCAAGATTGAATTTGGACCGTTCATCCAAGTCCATTTCGGGGTTTCGAGGATCGAGTGTTGGAGATGTCAAAGAGTATTGACATCAAGAATCCCGATATCGCGATATGCGAAATCGCGATGTAATTGCAACCGTCAGATCAAGATGTGATCTAGATCGTTGATCCGACTTCTTTACGGAGTTTCATGGATCGGGACTTTGAAGTGACAAAAACACTGAACATCAAGCATGTCGAAATCGTGAAATGCGAAATCGTGAAATGATCTGAACCGTCAGATCAAGTGTTGATTAGGACCGTTGATCCCATGCCATTTCGGGGTTTCGGGGATCGCGACTTGGAGAGGCAAGAACTCAATGCAACCAGAGTGCCGAAATCACGATATGAGAAATCACGATTCAATCGTAGCTGTTGAATCAAGATTAGATCTGGACCATCAAATCATAGGACATGTGGCAAGCGATCGAAATTTCGCTGACTTAGGGTCAACGGAGCATAGTGTTGAAACTCACGAAATGAGAAATCGCAAAAGCGCTTTATGCATAAGTGCGTGGTCATATCCATTGGTCACATCGATGGAAGATGGAGGTAGAAGCTAGAGGTGCTAAGCTTAGCCACAGAAATGCCGAAATGAATGCAAGATCTAATAAAGTTCATCCAATGGCGCAGATAAACCTGAAGGAGATCGGAGGGCTACTGATGCATGACACAGTGAAACTGCCAGAAACCATTGATGGCGTCTACTAGAGAATTCGAAGAGACCTCTGTGTGATTACCAGAGGAGATGAAGAGTCTCCAAGCTTCGTCCAATGAAGGAAGACTATTCTTAGAAGGGATTGACAGATGGATGAGTGTTGAAGCCTGTAGTTGAAATAGAGAGGGTGAGCTCGACTGTAACAGAGAAGACGAAGAGTCTCAACTGCAAGAGAGAAAAAGGAATCTCGGCATAACACCTAGTGATTATAGACACATGGGTTGAACCACCAGAGAAGCTGAAGAGTCACGATGATGATCAGACAGAGCACTCGAGTTGTGGAGGAATTTGGCACGGAGTGAGCATGCAGAAGCATTGCGAATATTGCATGCACAAAGACAACAGAGACTATAAGAAGGTGGAACAAAGAAGAGATCAGGTGTTGTCGTTGTGGAGGAGAATTGAGGTGTGTGAAAGGAGGCAGAGCACAGGAGCAGAAATGCACAGTTGAGGAATGGTGCATTGAAGGGATATGGCGCAGAGAGCATAAAAGGTAGAAGAACAGAAAGTGAAAGGCGTGTGCAAAAGACACTAATGCAGACAGGGCAGAGCAGTGTAACAGAACAACGACAAGGCTGGTAAGCCATTGAATAACTTTATACCGCTGTAATAAGTTTTAGTAACAAGGAATTTACATTTCAGGGAGGTTGGGAGGTGCTAGGGAGGACTGTTTTCCTCAGAGGTTCAAGTGGGTGCTTGAACACAGGGAGTTGTAGCTTCCATCTGGTGGCAGCCAGAGAAACCAGGGTGGCAGGGTGGTGCAAGGGAGAACTCGTGTTCTCTGTTATACAGGTTGGTGCCTGTATGATTGGAAGTTGGTGCTTCCATCCAGTTGGTGCTGGAAACACTCAGGGAGTTGGTGCTTCCTTCTAGTTGGTGCTAGAGAATCCAGGGAGTTGGTGCTTCCTTCTAGTTGGTGCTAGAGAATCCAGGGAGTTGGTGCTTCATTCTAGTGGGTGCTAGAGAAAACAGAGAGTTGGTGCTCTCAGCGAGTTGCAGCTTGCAAAAACAGAGGCTGTAGCCTCATTATGAGTTGGTGCTCATATGTATGATAATGTAAAGAATGTAACTATTACTTATCATATAAAGAAAAAGAGGTTTTTACCCTGTATGGGTTTCCTCGAGAAATATATGTCTCTGTGTTTCTCATATATGTGACTGATGTTGAATGTGCCATTGTTTAATTCCCTGCATTATTGTGATCATCATTGAGTGCCTTGTAAATATTTTAAAAGAAGCATAATTGTTTAAGCACGGTGACAACTGATTCACCCCCCACCCCTCTCAGTTGTCCAACACATTATGAATTATTGGTCATGCCCTTTGGTTTGTGTAATGCACCTTCCACTTTTCAAAGTCTCATGAATCATGTATTTCGTCCTTTCCTCTGTCATTTTGTCTTAGTTTTCTTTGATGATATCCTCATCTATAGTAAAACTTGGCAAGTCCATCTGACCCATGTGGATCAAGTCTTACACTTATTGTCTCAACACCAACCCTTTCTCAAAAACTCTAAATTAATGTCCTTTTGGAGCTCTTGAAGTAGAGTACCTGGGCCATATTGTTGGCAAGGATGGTGTCCATGTGGATCCTAAGAAAATAGAAGTTATGAAGGATTGGCCCTGTTTTAAACTCTTAAAAGTTTGAGAGGTTTCCTGGGTTTAACGAGCTACTATCGCAAGTTTGTTCAAAATTATGGAAAACTCATAGCTCCCCTTGTTTGAAAACATAGGTATTCCAACAAAGGATGAACACCTTTAGTAACCACTCACACAACCAGATAAAAGATCAAGACACGGATGTTTTCACGTGGTAAAACCCCTATGGGGAAACATCCACAGCCCCATCCAACATGACCACTTGGAGAAATTTATTAAAGCAAAAGAAAAATATTACAGAGAGATTTACAAGAGAGTTTTTCACAATTGATCATCGACAAATGACCCTCCATGCTCTTTAAATAGAGATCATGTACCAATCAAGTGTTCACAGATCAATGTAGTCATTAAAATCGAGGAGAGTATGAACTCTTGGATCACTCTATGTCGGGAACATATCGTGACCGTCAAATTTCCTAACTACAAATTCATACTAATGCATACTAAAGAAACACACTAAGAATCACAGTTTTACCTAACGACACATTAGACCGAGTTGATCTTAACTAACTCCTAAGTGTCTAAATATCTTAACATCCCCCTTTAAGAATAACTTGGGATAGGATTGAAGGATTTACAAAGGTGACATAATAGGAAAAGAATGGAGGCATTAGAGCCTATCCCCCCTTAATGACAACTTCATGAACTCCTAACATAGATCAAAGTTTGGAAAACTTCGCTTCTATAAGAGACTTTGTGAAAATGTCTGCAACTTTATCTTTTGTAGGGAAGAAGAGCACTTCAATAATTCAATCATGAATGAGCTTCCTGATGAAGTGCATGTGTAGCTCAATGTGTTTTATGCGCTGATGTTGGACTGGGTCTTTGGCGAGCTTGATGGCACTCTGATTATTGCACCAGAGGGTTGTCAGATGCTGCTACTAAAATCCAAACTCTAAAAGGATTCGTCGAAGCCACAAGGCTTCCTAACTTGCATTAATCGTTGCTCGGTACGTTGCTTCTTCTAAAGAAATAAAAATTGCATGTTGTTTCTTATAGGCCCAAGTGACAGTTGATGAACCAAGGATGAAAACATAACCTTAGAATTTTGATCATTAGGGTCATCGACTCAATCTGAATCAGTGAAACCAACCAATAAAGGAGTCCCCCCTGAACTGTAATGTATCCTGAACTGAACTATACCTTGGACACACCGAAGTATTCTCTTAGCTGCTTTCCAATGACTTTCATGGGGTGTTTGCATATATTGGGTAACAAGACCAACAAAGGAAAGATCAAGACAATTACGAGTCAAGTGTAAGAGGCTACCAACTAACTGATGGTACAAAGTGGCATCAAATTTGGGAGTAGTACATGTGGCAACAAGTTTGACTCCATACTGGAAGGGACATGGGGTTGGTTTTGAATCTTCCATGTGAAAGCAATGAAGAAGGTCACAAGCATACTTAAATTAGAAAAGAAAAATTCCTTACTTGGCTTTCAAAACTTGTAGGCCAAGGAAAATGGTGCAAAAAGCCTAAGTTGATCATTTCAAATTTCTTCTTAAGGCTGGATTTCACATGGTTTAAAAGTTTAGGGTCACTACCAATGAGGATAAGATCACCAACATAAAGAACAAGGATTATGAGATGGCTTCCTACTTTCTTGGTATAGACATTACGATCATAATGAAATCTAGAAAAGTCGTTGTCAATAAGAAAGTTGTCCATTTTGGCATACCATGCTCGGGGAGATTTCTTAAGACCATAAAGAGATTTCTTAAGGCGACAAACAAGGCTAGAGTCATTATGGACATAACCAAGAGGTTGTTCCATGTATATTTCTTCTTGCAAATCTCCATGCAAGAAGGCTGATTTAACATCCATCTAATGGACCTCCCATTTATGTGAGGCAGCAAGGGAAAGAACAAGGCAGATGGAATTCATTTTGGCTACAAGGGCAAAGGTTTCATTATAGCCAATTCCTTCAACTTGGGAAAATCCTTGGGCAACTAACTGAGCCTTGTGTCTTTCAACACTTCCATCTGATGCATACTTAGTTCTGTAGACCCATTCACATCTTACAAGTTTTCTTCCTTTTGGAAGAGGCACAAGATCCCAAGTATATTTTGCCATTAAAGAACAATACTCTTCATTCATTGTTGTATCCCAATCTGGCTAACATGAAGCTTCTGCAAATGTCTCTAGATCACGAGTCTCTGAAACTTGATCCAAAAGAGAGGAGGCTCACTGGAATTGTGAATGTGTATGATGTTGATCTGAAGGATCACTGACAGGATCACCAACTACTTCTTGTGTTGAAAAGACCCATCTAGGAAGAAGTAGTGTTGGTGTAGGTTCAAGTTCAATGGACTCGTCTGGAGGAAGATGAGTAGGCGAAGGTGGATTTTCATCCTCACTATCATCATCTGAAGAAGAAGAAACTAGAATAGGAACAGAATAAAACACAAACATCGAAGATGGCTTGCAGGCCAAAGAAGGCATAAACATCGAATTAGGCTCACAGGCCAAGAGATTTTCATCAAATTTAACATATCTTCTTATAGAAATTTCATTACAATGTGGTTGAAGAAGTCTGTAACCTTTGACATCTTTAGAATAACAAACAAATATACACTTCTCACTTTTAGGCTGCAATGCTTTCCTTTACTCATTGGGAATGTGAACCCATGCTACACTGTCAAGTACATGGAAGTGAATTACATCTAGCTTAAGTTTAGTCCATGCTTCTTCCGGTGTTATATTTTTAAGAGCCTTTGTGGGAGTGTGATTTACTACGTAATTTTCACAGCTAATGGCTTCCTCCCAATACTTTAGACTTAATCCCTTAGATTGGATCATATGATTAGCCGTTTCTTTTAATGTGCAGTTATTTCTCGTAGCAACACCATTTTGTTGTGGTGTATATAGAACAATGTGTTGCATTTGGATGCCATGTGCAGTGCAGTAACTTGTACATTGATTGTTCATGTATTCTCCTCCATTATATGTTCTTAATCTTTGAAGTTGAAGTCTGAATTGCTTTTCTACAAGGGCCTTGTAGGCCAAGAACTTGTCAAAAACTTCATTGTTAAGTTTTAAAAACTAAACCCAAGTGCGTCTGGAAAAATCATCAATGAAAGTTTAGAAATACTTGCACCCAGAAAAGGAAGGAGAAGAAAGCGGACCACACAAGTCATTGTGAACAAGCTGCAAAGGGGTCGAGGCATGCCAAGAGGCACGTTTTTCAAAATTGTCCCAATGATGTTTGTCAAGAACACAACCGACACAAACACCATCTCTGCATGAAACAAGAGGAAGTCCAGTCACCATTTGTTGATTACATAATTTCTACAATGAGCGATAGTTTAGACAACCAAACTGCTCATGCCAAAGTTTGCTCAAGTTATCGCCGTGAGCAACAAAAAATGATGAAAAAGATGATGACCCAAAGTTGTCAAACTTGTACAAACTGGTAATATCATCAACGATTCCAGTTGCAAGAACATGATGATGATATTTTAGATCATTGATTACATCTTGGTGAGGTGAAAACTCTACGGTTCTACCTTCACCTGAATGAGTGATTTGATATATTGATCAAAGGTTACAGGAAAGACTTGGAACACATCATTGAAATGACCATTATCTACATGAACTGTTCCAGACCCTACAACACTAAGAGATCTATCATCACCAACAATTATATTCTTGGTGTTACATTCATTTAGAGCAAAAAAATATGGCTTTATCCTTAGCCATATGATAAGATTCTATGGAATCAATAAGCCACTCATCAGAAGAAGAAGTAGAAGTTGCATTGAAGGAGAAACTAGAAGCAGTAAGTCCATGTCCATGAGAAGAAGAATAAGAAGAATCAATATTGATGTTGTGCTTCTTCATCGTTGCTTCTAAAGTTGTCATTTTCTTAAAACATTTGGACTCATCGTGACTATATTTCCCACAAAAGTTGCAATGTCTGTCAGTATTCTTACTTTTAGATTTTTCTCATTTGTCACCAGTAGGAGAGGAAGTTGGTTGAGAGGGTTTGGGACCCTTGTTTTGCTTGTTCTTGTGGCGAGGATGTTGCTTCTTGGGATTTTTGGGTTTATCTATCTGTTGGACTACTAAGGCTTTGTTGGAGGTACTTGCAATGCTGACCACTCCAAGTTGCACAAGCTTATCGTGCTCTCTAATCAAAGCATCATAAAAGGACTCAAGATAGTGATTTTTATAAGTAGTACCTAGAGCTTCTCTAGTGGCATAGAAGGTAGATACAAACATTGAATATGCACTACCAAGATTGGCAAGAATAATATATATATGCAACGCTCTTCTTCCAGCTTTATCTTACATTCTTTGCATAAAATTCTAAGTGTTTTGAACTTAGATAAATAGTCTTAAATGCAAGAAAAATCATTTGGAATTAAAGTAATTATTTTATTTTCTATTTGGTGGGCTCGAATAATATTGTGTTTACCAAACACAGATTCAAGCTTTTCCCAAGCTTCATCAAGGTCATTAATTCCTTGAAGGTGAAACCTTAAATTAGGAGAGATGGACATTCTAATCAGTCCACGTGCTTCGTCATTCTTATTTTCCCATTTGATTTTTTTTCATCATTAGTAGGTTCTAGTTATTTTCCCAAGGCAATCTAGTACAATCCTTTACTTCTTAATAAATCCTCCATATGGGATTTCCATTTGAAGTAGTTGGTGTTGGTAAGCAAAAGATCAATGGGAGAAGCCATAATAAATATGCAGATCATATGGTTTTAAAAACTGAAATTGATGGTCTAGATGGAAAGATCTCGAAAAATCACGTTGTTTAAAAAAAATGGCACTGAAAACGGACTTTGGATGTGAGAGTTATGCCCTATTAAAAAAAAAAGAATAAACAGTAACCAAGGAGTCACGTGGTAAGTAGAAGTTGGTGCACGTGGTGATATTCCTCCTAATTGTGCTTATAATCTCACTTTTAAATAGGTTACTTATGAAGTGTCTCACTTTTAGAGAACAAGTGAGAATCACTTTTACAATGAAGTTACTTTATAAATGAAGGTTGCATGCAAAAATAACTTAAAAGAAAATATTAAAAGTTGTTTAATAATGATTCACTTTTATAACTTTTAAGTGAAATGCACTCTACAATGAATGCATGAACTTTTTCAAAAAAAAAAATTACAAAAGAGAGGCTTGAACTTAAGACCTTTTATTAAGTAAGGTAACTTTTAACTAAGTGAGTTAGTGCAAAATGTATTGTATTGTTTAGAAGGATGATTGGGGGGTGTTGTTGTTGTGGAAAATGACCTTGGAGAGCATGCTAAAAAAAAACTATTTTCACACAAGAAGAAGAAAAAATTGCTTCTCGACGACAACAAGGGTTAGATCTCAATTATCTTACCCAAAAAATATAACTTTTCTCTCTATTTTTGATTTATTGAGATTGCACAGAGCGCGTGACAAAGAGCATATGTATATAGGAAAACTCTTTTCAATCTATTTCTAATTTACTAATTTTCACTTATCAATGAAAACAAGGGTTAGATCTCAGTTATCTTACCCGGAAAATATAACTTTTCCCTCTATTTCTGATTTACTAAGATTGCACATAGTGCACAACAAAGAGCATACGTAGACAAGAAAACCCTTTTCAATCTATTTCTAATTTACTGATATCGCACAGGGCGCAAGGTAAAGAGCATATGTAGATCCAAAAGAGTAGCAACCTGGAAATAAAAAATAGAAAACCAAAATAAAATTGAATAACAACTTTGCAAAAATTAAAAAGGGCATATCTGGGCTTTATACCTCCAGATCTGATTGAAATGGTTGTATATTGGGAAAATGAAAACCTTTTTGAGGTGAAATGAAAAGTGTTCCTGACTGAAACAAGTCCCACGGATGCAATGGAACAATCCTCTCAGCCATAAATGTACGAAAATGGCAGAAACAAGAGATGAGGCAACACAGCTTCATGATCTCGATCTACAACGAGAGCAGGTCTTCAAATGCACTCTAATACCATGTTCAACAACACATGTATTCCAACAGAGGACGAACACCTTCAGTAACCACTCACACTACCAGATCAAATATCAACAGACAAATGTTTTCATGTGGTAAAACCCCTACGGGGAAACATCCACGGCCCCAACCAATGTGGCCACTCGGAGCAATTTATTAATGCAAAAGAAAAAGATTACAGAGAGATTTACAAGAGAGTTTCTCACAATCGATCATCGACAAATGACCCTCCATTCTCTTTAAATAGAGATCATGGACCAATCGAGTGTTAAGCCACATAGCAATGTAGTCATTAAGATTGAGGAGAGTATGAACCATCGAATCACTCTATGTCAGGAACATATCGTGACCGTCGAATTTCCTAACTACAAATGAATACTAATGCATACTAAAGAAACACACTTTTACCTAACAACACATTATACCAAGTTGATCTTAATTAACTCCTAAGTGTCTAAATATCCTAACACCCCTCACTGCTCTCATAAAAAATAATGCTTTAAGTTGGACTCTAGCAACATGTTAATCCTTCCAAGCCTTGAAAGAGGTTATGTGCACGACTCATGTTCTGGCACTGTCGGACTTCACCAAGCCTTTTGTTTTGGAATGTGATGCTTTGGGGAAAGGCATTGGGGTATTTCTCATGCAAGATGACAGACCTTTAGTTTTCACTAGCAAACAACTATATGAAAGATACTTGGGGAAATCTACCTATGAAAAGGAATGTTGGTTATTCTGCATGTAGTGGATCTCTAGCATCCTTACTTTCTTGGGCAATGCTTCCAAATTAAAATGGATCATCATAGCCTCAAATATTTCTTGGAACAAAGAATTTCATCCCCTGAGCAACAAAAGTGGTTAACCAAAATGTTTAGCTATGACTATGAGATCGGTGGGGAAAATTTTAGGGGCTAAATTTCAGACATGGGCTAATTTTCCATGTTTTTTCCAAAAAAAAAGATTCATCAATTTCCATTTTTTCTAAAAATGCTTCGCCGAGATTCTATAGAATAATTTTTTTTTACCTTAAATTTTTTTTAGAAAACTATTGCGAAACATTTTACAAATTGCATATTATGGACCAATAAGATTCACCAAAGTTTCTACATTTTAAGTTAAATGTTCGTCCTTAAAATTATCCCCCGGATCATTTACAAGAAAAGCAAAGAAAATGTGGTTGTTGATTGCCTTTCAATAAAAATACGAAGAAGAAGGGTCCCTCTTCTCACTCTCCTTCATTGTATTGGATTGGTTAAAGGTAGTTTTCTAGGAATGGTTTCAGGATTGGCTAAAGGTAGTTTGCTAGGAATGGTTCCAAGTTCCCAAATTGTCTCGCCTAATCCAACAATTGCAACAAGATCCTCATGCATCTTCGAGATACTCTTGGCACAACGAGGAGCTTCACTATAAAGGTCACATGTATTTAAGCAAACAGTCTCACCTTAAATCCATTTTGCTCCTTGAACTTCATGCTTCCGTAATAGCAAGGCATCCAGGTTTTCACAAAACATATGAAAGGATCAAATGTTATTATTTATGGGAAGGCATGAAACATGACATCCACACTTTTGTGGTTGAATGTGATACTTGAAAAGACAATAAAGGTGAAACAATCGAAATTCCAAGCACATTCCAACCTCTTCCTATTCCACCTGTTATATGGACAGTGTTTCTATGGACTTCATTATCGGATTACCCAAATCTATAAATAAATTAGTCATCACGGTTGTAGTCGATTTCCTTTCCAAATATGCTCATTTTTGTGCCCCCCAACGCCCATTCACAACATCCATCATGGCTCAAATTTTCATGGGCAATATCTTCAAACTTCATGGAATGCCTCACTATATTGTCTTTGACCATGATCCAACCTTCACCAACAACTTTTGGCAATAATTGTTCAAGCTCCAGGGAACCCAATTGCATCTTGGGATCTAAGGAAATAAACCACATAAATCTAAGATTTCAGAATATTATAATATTTGTTGTGACGAATTGTTCTAGTGAAATATCCACGGTAGTTTACAAATCATAATGGTATCATAGTAGGTTTATTTGGGGTATTTGTGGGAAGTTGCAGGGATCCAGGAATCGTTCTAAGAAGAAAGTCGCAAAACCCTATCCATAGTTGACGATTATATTCATAACAACCCTCGAGATCCAGCAAAGGAGAGATTTGTGAAGCTATAAAATCAAGTCACTGACATATCATGCAATATGTCCCTCCTCATGGCGACTCTAGCAAGCAATATCAGATTGTTCAGAGAGGTTGGAGGTTCTAACTTTGAGATCAGATCAGAGGGGAAATCAAGAGATAATGAAGACCCAAAAAAGGAGTCGAGGAAAGATCCTGAGAAAGAACAACCCAGTTCGAGTGCCATTAATCCTTCATAGTCCCTATTCAAGATCGAAGCGAAAGTGGACATAAAGCCATACCAAGGTGAGGTCAATGCATTGAAATTGAATCATTGGTTGCAACAACTAGAAGTTCATTTCAATGTTCACCATATGATTGAGAAGCAAAATATATCATTTGTCAAACTGAAGTTAGAGGGCCATGCTTTAACCGGGTGGGAAAGTCACACATAAACACTTAGGTTGGAGGGTGATCCACTAGTAACTAAGAGGGAGGATTTCAAAACCCTCATTAAGTCCAAATTATATCCTATTGGGTATGTAAAGGACCAATGTATCCATTGGCATTACTTCAGGAAATGGTGGGGGTAGAGTGTGCAAGAGTACACCATTGAGTTAAAAAAGATGACCATCATGCTGGGTATTTCTCCCAAGAACCCAGATGTACTCATCAAGTATATGGGTGGTCTACATAGTCATTTACGAAAGCAAGTGATGCTTTTCAAGCCAAGGACAATGGTCAAGGCATGTGCATAGGCACAATATCTAGAAAACATAGGCCACGAGAAAGGGAAGTCGAGCGGTTCCAAGTAGAATGAGCACCAAGAAGATTCTAAGGAGGGGAAGAAGAAGTGGAAGGGGGGGGCAGGATAAGAAGATGATGACCAATTCATATCAGTGCAAGGATCCTACCAACCGTTTTAACCATTTCAATATTGATGGTCACATTGGGGAAAAGTGTTGGAAACTACATCTAGAGTTGAACCCGAAGAACTGCAAGAAGGATGCAAAGAAAAAGAATCTTATAGTCACAAATTCAAGCAATCAAGTCGAAAGAAACTTCGATGTGGATGAGAAGATTGTTTGCACATAAGTGCAAAAGGATGTGAATCTAAGTAGCCTTCATTGCCAAGAAGAGAAGGAGATTACCAAACTCTTCCACATCAAGATCTAAGTCAAGAAGACCAAGATAGACACTATGTTTGACTCCAATTCATAGGCTAATCTCATAGCAACAGATATGGTTAGCAAGCTTGGATTGGAGGTTCACGATCATCCTAGACCCTACCCATTGGGTTAGGTAAACAAGGATGCAAAGATCAAGGTAACAAAACAATGTAAGATTAAATTTGTTGTAAGTGTAGAATTTATTGATGAAGTGGTGTTGGATGTAGTACCCTTGGATGCGTGTGGTGTAGTGTTTGGGAGCTCCTACATGTATATGAGGGATGCAATCTTCATGCAGAGAGCCAACCAGTATCACCTGATTAAGAACGAGAAGTCCTGCATAATCAATGCACACAAAGGTGAATCAAATATCTCACTGATAAGTGCCAACCGAGCCAAGAAGTTGATTAGTTCTAGTAAGAAATATGTTTTACTTTTCTTAAGAGAAAATCAGTGTGATAATGAGTTGATAAGAGTAAAGGCATCCCTAGAGGGGTGTACTAAAGAGAAAAAACATCAATTGGAGGAGTTTTTATAGGCATATCTAGGAGTGTTCCAAGAGCCTAAAGGGCTACCATCCAAGAGGGAAGTGGAGCATGAAATATAGTTATTTTCAGGCTCCCCATTGTCAAACACTGGCCTATATAGATAGTATGTTCTGGAAGAAAATGAAGTGAAGAAGCAATTGCAGTAGCTACTGGAGAAGGGAGTGATTCGACTGAGCACCTCACCTTGTGGGTCATCTATCATTATAATACCCAAGAATGATGGGACTTGGCAGATGTGTATTGATTATAAAGTTTTAAACAAGATTACACTCAAGAATCGGTACCCTCTACCTAGGATTGATGATTCATTAGACCAGTTCCACTACACGAAGTACTTCACCAAGTTGAATTTGAAATCAAGATACCACCAGGTACGTGGCAAAGAAGAAGATACCTAGAAGATCGCCTTCAAGACAAGGCAAGGTCTGTATGAATGGTTAGTCATGCCATTTGAATTATGTAATGCACCAACTACATTTATGAGACTGGTAAATGATGTATTATGCCCATATTTAGATTCATCTATTATAGTATATATGGATGATATATTGGTTTATAGTTCTACCTTGGAAGAACACATTTCACATATTATGCAGGTGTTAGAGACCCTAAAAAAGCACCAGTTGTTGGCTAACCTCGAGAAATTTGATTTTGCTCAGCAGTCACTGGTGTATTTGGGGTATGTGATTAATGGAGGGTAACTCAAGGTAGATCCCACAAAGTGGAGGCCATCATGAAATGGCTAGTTCCTACAACTGTCACTGAAGCTAGGAGCTTTGTTAGGGGTAGCATAGTACTTGCAAAATTTCATGGCTTCATTTTTAGCAATAGTTGCACCACTCCACACCATAACAATGAGTGGTAAGTGTTTCCAATGGGGGAAGAATCAACAAAAGGCTTTCAATGAGTTGAAAAGAAAGATCAGTCAAGCACCAATTCTCACATTACCAAATTTGCAAAAGCATTTCAAAGGGGAAATAGATGCAAGCGGGTACTCCATGAGAGCAGTTTTGATGCAAGGAGGAAGGCATGTATGCTATCATTTTGAAATATTTCATGTGGAATTTCTCAACTACCCTACCTATGACAAGGAACTCTATGCCTTGGTTCAAGCTTTCAACAAGTGGAAGCACTATCTAATGGGCAAGGAGACCATCATCCACACAGATCACCAGTCGCTACAGTATTTGCAAGCCCAGAGTAAGATACAAAAAACTAGACATTACAAGTGGATGGGGTTTTTACAACAGTTTCATCTAGTCATCAAGTATAAGAAGGGCAACACAAACAGGTTGGGAGACATTCTTTCAAGGCCACCCACGTCCAAGATTACAACTTTGGGAACTCTAATGCACATGGAGCCTTTTACCCATGATGCATACATAAAGGCATACACAGAAGATGAGGACATCAAGGAGGTGTTTCAATCGCTACATGGACAAATTTGTATAGAAGAAGGTGACAGTAAGGCTAACTATCATCTCCAAAATGGTTTACTCTACAAGTTAGAAAAAATATGTGTTCTTAAAGGTGAAAGGTTGCAGCTTATCAGAGAGGCTCACACCTCCAAGATTGCAGGACATTTTAGTGTTGGGAAGATGGTTGCTAACTCACAAAGGTATGTGTGTTATAGAAATATTTGCCTCACCCCATGCAAACTTGCTCAGAAGGCCTTTTCCATTTCCCTATGCAGACTTGAAGTTCCCTTTTTGCAATTCCCATAGCTAAAAAACATATTTTTCCACATATACGTGCCCTGACAACTATACAACATGCAAATACACAGGTTGCACCATTACAGCCCGCATACATTGGGTTTTGTGCTCAAATTAAAAAATGGTGTCGGGTTTCCATGTCACGTCACAAGATCCATGATCCTTGACCTTCCATATATTGGAAATGTTCTAACTCGGCCCTTCAGTTCCATTTGAAGGCTATAAATGGGCCATATCTGAGTTGTGGAGAGGAGGAGAAGAATTCAACTTTGAGAGCAAAGTTACTCTGGAGAAATTATTCACTTCATATTGAATTTGCATCCCTTTGTCCTTTTAAGTCTGAACACATTGTTCAGCCCCCAAGCTCTTCCCTATTTAATGGAGAACCTTATTGTCTCTCTTATATGAGCTTGCCTTTGGTGGAGAATTGAAGTGGTGGAGGCCCAGCTGGAAAGGACTTAATTTCTCGGTTTCGAACGTGCCGACACAGAAGTTTGTCATTCATACACTTATGTTGATTACATTTTAATAGAAATACTCTTTTCTCGTCCAATTAATGTCTCAAAAATATTTGAATTGTTATTCCATGGGCATATTTGTTATGAATATTGATGGATTATTCTATTATATGTGTTAACTTTATATATTATCACCATATGCTTGCGTATCTTGGTTGTTGAGGACAAGTTGCGGGTATATAGCTTTGAGTCAAGTGTTCAACAGTGGACTTCATTGAACGTTTGGACGAGGTAGGCTCTTTATCTTGTCTTGTTAGCATGCTTGTTTATATAGCATACTTGAGATTAGAGTTGATTTCTGCAATCATTTTCGTCTGTTGTGGTTTACCCCATGCCATAGACTGAATTCCCTCGTAACATAATTGGTGACCATAATGGGGTGTGAATCTTATTTTCGGGGTTTGGAGTGTTTTTCTCCTTTGATTACTCTCAGTTATCTTGAGTTTCTTGTCGTCTGACTACTTGACAACCTTTTTTCACTTGGAGTCTAAGTTTCTTGGCCTTATCCTTAACCTGGCAGTGTTTCGATAAATATACGTGGATTTTCCCTTGATAGATGCATACATACACGAGCTGTCATTCTGCAAGGGGCATATATGCACGGTTTTCTCCTGAACAGTTGCGTACATCAACCTTCTTTGCTTGATTGTTGATTTTGGTGTTTGTTGGGTAAGTTTTGATGGTTGTTGAGTCTTCTTAGGTCTCTGTGATGACTGTTAAGTACCTGCATAGTGATAGGAAACCTTTCTTTGGTTGAATTTTGGGGCGGTCTTTCTTTCTCATCATTTTTGTTTCATTTGTTGTCCTTGCACCTTGGGATGGGTGTTTGCTTCTTGATATCCTTCTTGGTTTGTCTCTTTTTTCTTACAATACGGTTTATATATCAAGTTGTGGTTCAGTCCTTGCATTTTCATTTCTTTTATATTGAAAATAAAAAAATATATACATTTTGCGTCATGGCATTTGATCTTTTGGGTTTTTATCATTGATCTTGATACATGTATGGAAAGCTTGCATCTTATTTGAAATCGTAGAATTGAATTGAAAAATTGCATTTTGAAAAGCTTATAATTTATTGAAAATTGAAGTTAGGACTTTGCATTATATTCATATTCATTTCTTTTACTTGATGAGTCATAACATCATCAGTTTCACGACCACATATTTTGAGTAAACAAAGCCACTAAAAGTAACACTGATAAATTTAAAATTGATTAGAAACGATTTTATTTTTCAGGGTGCACAAACTAGCTTAAGATTTAGAGCCTTGGAATAGGATTTTGTGAATAAACTTCTCCAAGGCTATTAAACTCAACATATGTGCCTGACTAAAGGAGTGGTGAAATCTATTGTATAATCGGTGATGTCAGGAGGCTTCGCTCACATCGGAGTTAAGCACGAGGTCGCGCGAACTCGGTTGAGGAGATATCCCTCCAATACCTTCTTAGCATCAGAGATATTTATGTGGATTTATTCGTATATGGGGGTCTTGCTAGTACCTTTACCTCTGTGAGAGGTGGTGCTTTCGATATTTCAGACTTTGTTACCCTACCCATATGGTATACCTGACTTACGATTGTTCGCCTATGCATTGGTTATATCGTGGTGGCTTAATTGCTTGACATAGGTAGCCACATAGGTTACTTGCATGGGTTATTTTGAAGGTACCCTGAGTCAGATAAGGGTCGGACAACACACAACCTTTATGGAGGATTACCTCTCTGGGGGGATCTGACTGATTGGTTCTTAATCCCACGAGGGCCCTTATCACTGATTATGATGCCTCCAATCTTTTGAAGGGAGTCTCAGGCCCCTCTTGGGTGAGGCAAATCTACTTTAGGGAGGGAGGCCCCTTTCAACCACTTTACCTTGTTTGTGTGCATATTAGCCTTTCTTGTTTATTTTGGTGTGCTCTTTGATTGTTAGTTGGCCTTAGGATTTTTTTTTATATTCAAGTCTTGACTCATCGTGGAGTCAGACTCGCTTCCTCGTAGGTCTCGTCATTTGTTGAAATTACCACTGCATCTTGAGTCTTTGCCTTCTAAAAGGCGTAAAGTTATCAAATGTGGTACACACACCTCCACCTACCAGACTTGTGATAATACAAGGATGAGTATTGAGTCGAGTCAGAAAGATACGAAGAGTCATTTGACTCCCATTCCTACCATAGTTAATAATGTTCCTTCGACACCTTCAACCACTACAGTTGTTTTGCCAACGGTTCCATTTATCACTCCTACCCTACCTGCGGTTGCTACTCAACCCATTGTAACAAACCCTTTTGGGTCTATTTCTAGTACACCTAGGTACAACACTCAGTCCATCCCTATGACCTCTAGCCCTTTTTCTTATGGCATGCCAAATTTCATATCGCAATTTTCATCCTCTATTCCAGCGTCTAATCATAACCCTAGTATTGGACTTGGGGGCATGGCTCCTCCGCATATTCCACTCTCGTTTGGTTGTGCTCATATTCCCCAAACGACTCCTACGGTTGGAAGCCAAACTTCTTTTCACCCTGGGTCTAATCATAGCCTTCATGTTCCTTAATGGAGCAATCAACCCAATGGACAAGCTATTGCTTATGTTCTGTCCTTTACACCTACCTCCTCCACACTGATTCTGACCAACACGTTTGGCATGATGAATCCACCTTTATCCTTCGGATTTCCACTCGGAGGAGGTTAGTTTCATACTTTGGGCAACCCCCAACCTGGAGCTACTCCGGCTAGGGGCAATGTTTACAACCCTCATCATAATATTCCTACTGGAATGGTGACCAACCAACCACCTGTGAATCGGTTTGGAGGGGGTTTTTTCAACCCCAGACAGAGCCATGGTGCATACCAGAACCCTAGATGGGCTGCAATTCCCCAACATCAATATTTCCAGGGAGCTTGGGGCCAGATGTTGCAACCCTGTCTCCCTTTTCTAGCCACACTCAATTTGCCAGACTTATCAAGATTAATGAACGACCTAGTGTGTCATGACCCAACATGGCCTCCCATCCCCACCAAGCTTCCTTCGGATATTCCAAAATTCAAGGGCAATACTGGTGAGGATCCTGGTGATCACATCACTACTTTTCATATTTGGTGCTCTTCCAATTCCCTTAATGACGATTATATTCATTTAAGATTGTTTCAACGCACCCTCGTGGGGGTTGCAGTGAAATGGTACATAGAGGTACCTAGGGGGACATATGATAACTTTAACCACATGGTTTTAGTCTTTCTCAACTACTTCCAATTGTCGGTTTGTTATGACGCCAACATAGAACTTATGTCGGCCCTGCCAGAACAAGGCCACTCATATCTTGGATCACATCCAAGAGTGGCGCAGACGAAAGAGGTTGATCAAAGCCTACATTCCTCCATAGTTTCTGTTGGAATGGTTTCTTAAGTCTTTACTGCCTTATATTTTGAAGGATGTCTCTACATCTGGGGTAACATATGAAGAGGAAGAAATTTTCAAGGCCCAACAGTTAGATCTCATATATGCTCAATTTGGGATGTTGTACAAAATTCTTCCCGACGCACTGAGGTTGAACTATGACCCTAGACGAAAGCTCGGGCCTCATGTCGATGGCATTATAGGCTCCGCAAATGTTAAAGATATAGACTTGGTGACAAGCCAGTTGAAAGAGTTGTCTCTAAGCCAGTTTGTAGGAGGACAAGCTTCATCTATGTCCTCCACTCCCACTCAGTCGGCGGACGTACATTATGTGCAATCGTCGACTAACCCGAATGGTAACCAACAACCAGGAGGGAATAAAAGGAAAGGGCGTGGTGACAATCGTAAGGGTGGGAGGAATAATGATAATAAACCCAAGGACAACGCCAATAATGATAGATTGAAGGTTAATGCTGGTGAGGGTAAGAAAGAGAGGCAGAAGGTGAAATTCTCGGGTAAGCTTTATATCGATGATCACCTTACCCACTTGTGCCCCAAACTCAGGGAAGTTGTGAGGATTTTAGCTCTACCACCCACTGTGTTGTCTAATCCTTTCCCACATAATCAACACCTAGCCTTGAGTTCCTCTAATGCTGGAAATGCGACGAGTGGGAGTCAAAACCCACCGGCACACGACGGTGACTGTCTATGCATCAATATGGTCAAGTCTCAGATTAATGTAGCCACTCGGTCTCGCGATTACAATTCTTCACAAATTGTTCCAAGTCTAGAGTCTCCCCCTCCTCCAGAGACGCCTTTACAGATTGAAAATCCAGAGCCTCTGCCTCGTATTCCGAAAGGAGTACTCAAGCGCTCTACCCATAGCCCTGATGCTAGAGCCGCTCAAAATTACTCTATTGTTGAAGGTCTGGGTCAAACCCCTTGTGCGATGTCATCTTTGGAGGTACTCCAGACATGTCCTTCACAGAAGAATGCCTTTTTATCTGCGTTAGGAGCTCTATACCCTTGTGGCTCTAAGGTTATCAAGTTTGACGTCACGGATGTGAAGCCTCGCTTTCCCTACCATGTGGATTTCCAAATCCACATGGATTACCCAAAGTATACCATCAAACATACTATTATTGATGAAGGCGCTGCAACATGTGTGATGTCCCTAACATGTTGGAAAGCCATTGGCTCTCCAACCCTCTCTCAATCTCCAACCATGTTGATTGCATTTGATGGTTGTTCTTTCCATCCCCACGATATTCTTCATGCCTTCAAGATCCAGTTAGGTGGGAAGATGGTGGAGGTGGATGTCGAGGTGGTTGATGCTCCCCTCGACTATAACTTATTACTAGGGTGTAATTGGACTTATGCTATGATTGCAGTCATATCGTTTGTTTTTCATACTTTATGTTTTCCTCACGATGGGAAAATCATGACGATCGATCAATAGTCCTTTGTGCACGCTAGTCCCATTGCATCAGTTGGACCGTCGATCCCCGTGATCAACAATTCTTAGCCGGCAACTGAGGATATTGATGTTGGAATGTATTCGTCCCTTATGGGTACATTTGATTTCGTGGCACCAATTCATCATATCTATGCCATGTCCAGTAGGTATGCTTCATCAATGAGGTTCATTCATTTCCGCACTTCATATTTTAACGATCCTTGGACCTTACCTTCCTCGACTGTGTCTTGTGAAGGTTAGTCACATACCAAAATGGCCATGCCACTATCAACGACAAAGATAGTGTATCAGGTTGTTCTTGACTCTTCTGCCGAACCAGATCTTGTCCCCTCGCAGACAAACGAGGAGGATCTTGTTCTTAAGCCCGTATGGGCCACTTCATCGTCTTGCTCACATGACTGCCTCAATGGTACTTTACCCTCGGATGAAATAATCGTAGAGAACATGAATGGTTCTGACGAGCCATGGGATGATGTGCACCATCAGTCTTATTTCCTCCCAAAGCTTGCTAGAATAGAAGAAGATGATTTTAGATCTACCTTGAGTGAGATAATCGATCACGTCGTAGTTCCACTTGATATGCATGGTATTTATGCCGAAGGAAACATGGTGAGTATCTCTCCTACCGTCACGATCGATATCTCTCGTATTCTTGGTAAGGTTGAAAATGTATATATCGGTGCAGATTGTTTGCTGGAAAAAATTCCGATCTACACCAAGATCTTCAAAAAAAATTGTGATGTCTTCGCTTGGTCGTATGAAGAGATGCCAGGAATCGACCCTCGAATTGTCGAACATGATATTAAAACCTACTCGGATTCTAAACATGTTCGACAATGACTTAGAGTTGTCAATCCTAGGAAGGCCCCTGCTATTAAGGCAGAGGTAGAGAAACTGCTTAATGCAGGCTTTATCTACCTGGTTCCCTTGACTGAATGGGTATCCAATCCTGTTTATGTGAATAAGAAACAAGGAACCATCCGTGTATGCATGGATTTTAGAGACATGAATAAGGCATGTCCTAAGGACAACTTCCCGACACCTTTCATTGATCAGATTCTCAATGAGTGTGTAGGAAGTGAGGTTTTTTCCTTTATGGATGGATTTTCAGGATACAACCAAATTCAGATTAAACCCGAGGATCAACATAACACAAAATTTATTTTCCCTTGGGTTACTTTCGCATACCGGAAGATGTCTTTCGACCTTAAAAACATCGGAGCAACCTTCCAATGAGCCATGCCCTTCGCGTTTCACGATCTCAAGCATATAGTCGAAGCTTATCTTGATGATCTCGCTGCTCACTCTCATAAGAGAGTAGATTGTTGGGTATGTGTTATATTCTTTACACAATTAGTAGCGTCACATATTTAGGTAAACGTGTCACGTATTTAGGTGGTTTTTCGGCACATGGTTTTTGTCGATGGTTTTCTATTTCTGGTTAAGGAATTAGGGTTGTTGACTAATCCAGGTCATTGGGTTAGAGTTTTGGATGCCGCTGGCTCCTAAATGTATATTGTATCGTAAACAATGTATCATGATGAATGAATATAGAATATGTTGGTTTTCTCAGTTTGGGTTTCCAGGGGAAAAATCTCTGTGTAATGTTTGTATTTGCCATTGTATCTTTTCTATTTTATTTTACTGAAAATCTATTTGCAGTAAATATTGTACAAGGTTAAAATCTACATGGATCAGTCTACCCACCTTCGGCTAGTTTTTGAAAGATGTCACTATTATCGCATATGTTTAAACCCTCATAAGTGCATCTTTTGCGTTAGGGAAAATCGTCTTCTAGGATTCTTAGTCTCTGAGACTAGGATCATGGTGGATCCTTTAAAGGTTGAGGCAATACTATGATTGCCTCCCCCGCTCACTATTCGTCAGCTTCAATATTTACAGGGGAAAGCTAACTTTTTACGTCAGTTTATAGTAAACTATGCCAATATTACTAAGGAAACTCCATTTATATGGGATGAACGAGCCCATGAATCCTTTGATGCTTTTAATAAAGCCTTGGTATCGACGCCTCTGTTGAAGCCTCCAAACTACAACTGAGATTACTTGCTTTATATCGCCGCGTCTGAAAGGAAGATTGGTATGGTTTTAGTTCAGGAGGATGATAAGCTTCGTGAGCACATCGTTTACTATCTTAGTCGAAACTTAGTCGGCCCTGAACTCAAGTACTATCATGTTGAAAAGATAGCTTTGGTTGTCGTACACGCAGTTCAAAGATTACAACACTATATATTGCTTTGCAAAACTATCGTAGTTGCTGATGTCAATCCGTTTCAATATGTCCTTACTAGGCGTATCATAGGGGGGAAATATAATAAATGGATTGTGATCTTGCAAGAGTTTGATCTCAATTTTGCTTCAACAAAATCCAAGAAATCGTTATTTTTTGTCGAGTTAATATCGGACTTCCCTCGATCAGATGAGGATGTTATTCATGTCGATTCATTTGCAGATGAACACATTTTCCTTGTCTCGTCGTCAAACCCCTCGTATGGAGATATTTTGATCTACCTTCAAACCTTGAAGTTCTCTCAGCATCTTTCAATAGAAGATCGACGACGCATACGATATCAAGCTAAGAACTACCTTATCATCGACGAAACTTTGTATCACTGAAGCATAGATAATATCTTGCGTCATTTCTTGACTCACGAAGAGGCTAAGTCTGTTCTTAATGACTGTCACAGTGAGGCTTGTGGTGGTCATCTATCTGGGCTTGTGACAACCCAAAAAAATTTGCGAGCAGGTTATTTTTGGCCATCTATTTTTAAAGATTGTATCGAAGCGATCAAGAATTGTCACCCTTGCCAAGTGTTCACTCGGAAGATGCGCTCGCATCTAGCCCCTCTTCACCCGGTCATTATCGTTGGTCCATTCACCAAGTGGGGGGTGGATTTTGTGGATTGCAACCCAAGTTCGGTTGGGGGGAATCAACATATTATCGTGGTCGTAGACTACTTTACTAAGTGGGTCGAGGCCATGCCTACAATTAAATCCGATGGTAAGACTGTTGTATTTTTCATGTTTAATCAAATTATAGCTCGGTTCGGAATCCTGAGTGAGATTGTCATTAATCGTGGCAGTCACTTTCAGAACGAAATGATGAAAGAATTAGCTTCAAAACTGGGGTTTAAACATGGTCATTCTTCCCCGTACTACCCCTAGGCAAATGGACAAGTAGCTGCCTTAAACAAGTCTCTCAAGACCATTTTGTAGAAAATTGTCAGCCAGAGCAAATCTGACTGGCATTTGATGCTTTACCCAACACTTTGGGCATACCAAACCTTGGTTAAAACTTCCACCGGTTTTTCTCCTTTCTAGTTAGTACACGGTGTGGAGTTGATCCTACCTATTGAATGTGAAATCCCTTCTCTTAGATTGGCAATTAGGCTCCTACCTGACACTTCCGATCTCGAACAATGCCTCGTACACCTAGAGAGTCTAGATGAGCAGCGTCAAGATGCCTCTACGACTATCTAATTGAATAAATGATGTGTCAAGGTCTAATATGATAAGTCTGTCTATCCTCGGTAGTATGCTGAGGGTGACTTGGTCCTCTTGTATGACCAAGCCAAAGAACCGTTGGGGTTAGGAAATTTCAACCCCATGTGGCACGGTCCTTATATCATGCGATGTGTCTTAGAAAAAGAAGCCTACGAATTAGAAGATTATGAAGGGAATATGTTGGTTGAGCCCAGAAATGGACTCTACTTGAAAAGATATTATGCTTGATCCCCAAGCTTGGGCATAACTCTTTGTATACTAGTGTATCTTAGTGTATATATCTTTTCCCTTTTTTTCCATTGGATTGCTTATCGAGTTTTGTCCTTGGTTGGAAAATGTCAAAGAAATCTTCAATTTACTTAGGATTCGCAAACGGTGCCAGTCGTCATACACAGAACTTGGATTCTATCACTTGGGTTGTTTACTCACTCGAGGGTCAACTGGTGTCTTCAGGTGGCATTTGCCTAAGGCCATCAATGAATAATGTGGCCGAATATAGCGTCGTTATAGAGCTTTTGCACGATGCCATTTCACATAGTATTTGTTCTTTAGAAGTTCGCCTGGACTCCCAGTTAGTAGTATGTCAGTTAAATCGTAGTTACCATGTGCGAGACCCTATTCTACTCCTACTATTCCTACGGGTACGAATTTTGGAAAGATATTTTGATTTTATTACTTATAATCATACCTTAGAGTTATAATTATGTATTTGATGCATATGTTAATTATGTTTTAGATTGGAATTTGTCACATAACTAAAGTAAAGAAAACACATTCACCAATGTACACATTGTAATATAAGTAAAGTTGAGGACCAATGTTTTTGATATTTCATTTCTCCAAATATATGGTGTCATAGTACAAAACTGGGGCTCACACCCTCAAAATACATATACAGTCGGTCAATACAATAACCATGACATCTACGCCTGTGGCGCTGGATGTGTGTCATGATACCGTAGTACGACGTTTGCGAGACACCGGAAGAGTCACACCCAAGCATGGGGCACACCTACCACCTGTCGTTGCATCGTCTCTAACAGATCCTCTACCTGAACCATGGGAATTCTTTGTGTCAAATGAGACAGGTTGCCCTGCACGTTTTGAAGCACTCTCTCCGCGTCTCCTCCTGCTAGCTCCGTCGATGTCGTGGGAGTCCATATGGTCATCGCAGACCCACGTCTGTGTAACAATACATGTTTTAATTAGTACTTGACATCATCCAAAAATATTTTTGGTTTTTCTTTTAAAAAAATACAAAAA
>ML779687.1:1009321-1028610 GCA_009831015.1 Picea engelmannii | reverse complement strand
AAGGGTAATCCTCCAAATCTATCACCTGTCGACGCCACTAGAAGAAAAACTCATCATTGTAGGGTGTTGGTACCCTACCACCCCCCACCCACCTCATCACCTCGGTCAATCGTGCCAAGGCTGGATCGTGAGGTCCATGCAAAACAATCTCCACTCTAGGGCACAAGCCTGGTACCCGCTCGAAGAAAAAACCACATAAGATAGACGCAAACCTAAAGTTCCTCTTTCTACCTTGTTTGTAGTATGTTAATTGGCTCTTCATATTGGCCAACAGTGAGGTGCACCAGTCATAAGCCGTGGGTCGCAAGCACTCCACCGAGTAGAACATAAATGGCCTTTATGCATGATGCAAAGAGGCCGACCTTGTGATATGTGCCAACACTAGAACAATGATCTTGAGACTCGGGTTTTTTATCATTCTAATCAAGAGTTGGCTCCCTACCTTCTCGTTCCCTACAATGCAATGAGTGGCTATGTAGTCCTCTATGTTCATGCTGCTCCCAGCTCCCTGGGCTTTAAGGTTCACCACCTCACCCTGACGTGACAATCCCGTCAGAAAGTATATGTCCTCAACTTCAATCCTCAATGGTTACCCATCAAGGTTAGAGGCCTCTATATCTAGATCCCAGTAGTTCACCAGCATCTCAAGCAGTCTCACTTGAGCCCTCATTCCCTTAAGAGCCCAAAATTTATATAGCCCGCATCTTCTTAATGCCATTTGGGCCCCTAGATCTCTTTCTATTGTAGCATCAACCTCTTCATGCTCTCTTTCTCTCCACTCTAGCACCATCCTGCAAGTTTAAAATCAAGTTTTGAGTCAATATCCTTTAAAAAATTCAACTCACGGACTTGTACGTGAGTTGCAGTTTACACAATCGTGTATAGGGCTGCATATACATAGTATTTTTTTATAACAGTCGCGTATAGGGTTGTGTATATGCAACCTGATGATCTACAACCTGTGTACACCCTACTTTCTAGTTTACGCCTTAAAATACTCAAAAATTGAAGCCTAATTTAAAATTTTAGACCAATAGAAATGAAGAGAAGGGCAAGAAGACTTACTTGGTCCAGACGATTGTCCAATCCGTCACTCGTAGTCCCCGCAATCGGTCGTTGAAAATCAGGGGCAATTTGGTCCAAAATGCACTATTTGGGTAAAAAATACAAATGGTATAGTAAAATTGGTTATTTTCACTATTTATAGAAAAAATTTACCCACTTTACATAGTTTTTGCTAATATTTTGGCCTAGTGGACTAATAATGCAGTGGATGGAGTTGGTTTTGGTGGTTTTATCCAGGGATTCTTGCGGTTTCTAGCGTCATGTTGTCGGTTCGTGACTTTGACAGGTATTTTCGTTGACCAGCATATAGGATATGTCATCCCTCCGTTTTGCATACTTGCACTATCCTATAACTGCAATTTGTATGCTTTAGGTACAAACCCATTTGTTAGTGACACGAAACCTTCTTTTTGCTACTAGAAGTGTCATTATTAAATGGTAGAGACTTACCAAACATGGACACCCTAGTTAGAACCTTTGTGTCGTCTGGTGCCCATGCAAAGATTTTTCCGTAAGATCGGGAGTCCCTTATAGTTGAATATGACTTTGCGTTAGAACCTCATTTCTTACTCATAAGCATGTTGGCCTATACCTATGGGACTCCCATGAGTCTGGTTTAAGCTCTTTTCCGACTCCCTCAAAAAGCAAAAACATTATTGAGTGAACTTGTCTCTTTCACACTCGTAAATTGGATTTGAAAGGATGTCTATTTGGTATAAGTTTAACCCTTTTTCAGACCAAGTAGACTAAATTTATGAAAAAGGACATTCTTTGGAGTTAAGTTGTAATTGCATCTCATCCTCTCGCTTGCAGTATTGAGCCTATTTTTGGTTCCCTCTTTTGCATTATAAGCCTATTATCTCAAGCAGTTTGCATCATCAACCAAGCATAGCCTTGTTTATATCCTTTGCAGCTTGACACCCTATACCCTACGAGGAAACATTCCCCCGAGTGTCCATATCCTGCATGCACCTCCTTGCATTGAGCATAGGTATATTCCACTATTGGAACTATTTACTTACTCGCGACACTCGTTTCCTCCTCTGTATCATAACATTCACTTGTTTATGAAAAAACAAAAAAAGACAGGCGGGAAAAGAATATTATCTCATGTTGGCAGCAGTTGTGTCACCTTTGAACATAACACAAAATTTTTAGTCCACTTATCATCCAAAGTTTGGGTTTAGCATGACCTTAGGAAGTTGAGCTCATTACTTAGAGTTTACTCCTCCGACTGGTTAATCTTCCAATCCCTATGGAGAGTTTGATTGGTACCTCCTGCATCACAAAGTTTCATCATTGAGTCTATGTTGCCAGAGTCTTCCATATGTCTCATGCTCGTGTTCAAAGGATGTCTATCATCCAGTGTTAACCATTTCTTAAAACTCTTGACTTTTCATGTCGGCCATACCCTCAGCGTGTCTCAGAGTTACATGAAGTTGTCGTCCTATCGTGCACCCTAGTCCTACTTTCATTATGGGTAGGTAACCTTGAACCCAACAATCGACATTTCCTCATTGGTCGTTGACTGGGGAGTTTCCCTTGTGTTCGACAAGAAGAAATATATTCACACATTGGGATTCATGCAATGTCTTGGATGCCATTAGCATTATTGGTGGTTTCCTCACCTTTGTCGACCATTTTTATTATTGGCTACTATTCAAAGGGTCTTTTTCGTGCACTGATTGCATCTGGTGCATGCGGAAGACGCGCAAGGTCGTTGGTTCATGAACATGTTGTTCATTCAAGTTCCTCCAAATAATCAAGCTACTACTTTGTACCTCGTGCTGACTGATGAGAGATGCCTTAATGCTCTCATTTCAGCGGGTCTCCTTCCATCGACTTCAACCGATCTATTCTGGAAACGAGACCTAGAGTCCTATGAGTATCTAGAGGCTTGCAATCATCAGTGGCAGGTAATCTTGCCATCGACAGTGGGGAATACATCAATGTCTCCTGATCGATGGATTCTTCAAGTGTTCGACCTCAATTCCTTTATTCACACTTGTAAGAATGTACTTTGTGCCTTGATACCTACTTTCTTCATCGATAGGTTGTCTCGCGTTTGTTAACGGTATACCTTAATGACCGATAATCAAACAAAGTCTCATTGTGTTCAACCTCAACTCCTTTATTGACATGATGTAGACTTGTACCTTTGGTGGATCGTGTATACGACTTGAAGACATCAATTCATAGTCGCAACTTTCTTGAGTTGTTGCTATCTTTCATTGGACCAATACCTATATGACTTCAGTGATCGTGAGATAACAAATTGTACTTCATTGTATACAGATATCTTCAGACTAATTTTGAGACTGGTTTTCACTGGGCCTTGTTCGTGACTATGACAACCTATGGCATGTATCTACCCTTGTATTGCCTATTCATGGTCATGAACAACTATTTGGTATATTTTCAGATGGATTTGCAGTGTAATTCAAATTTGCAACCATGTGCACAAAGTCATTATGGATTGTAATATTCTTATGAGCAACAAGTTTGTCCAGTTGGGTCTCCATTGCTCCACTTCTGGGAATTATAATGTATTTCGGCCATCGCAAATACTCCTCTGACCTCACACATTAGGGGGCATCTGTTATAGCAAGATTTGCCTCACCCCATGCAAACTTGTTTAGAAGGCCTTTTCCATTTCCCTATGCAGACTTAAAGTTCCCTTTTTGCAATTCCCAGAGCTAAAAAACATATTTTTCCACATATATGCGCCCTAACAACTATACATCATGCGTATACGCAGGTTGCACCATTACAGCCCACGTACATTGGGTTTTGTGCTCAAAATTAAAAAATCGTGTCGGGTTTCCATGTCATGTCACGAGATCCATGATCCTTGACCTTCCATTTACTGGAAAAGTTCTGACTCGAACCTTTAGTTCCATTTGAAGGCTATAAATGGGCCATATCCGAGCTGTGGAGAGGAGTAGAAGAATTCAACTTTGAGAGCAAAGTTACTCTCGAGAAATTATTCACTTCATATTGAGTCTGCATCCCTTTGTCCTTTTAAGTCTAAACACATTGTTCAGCCCCCAAGCTCTTCCCTATTTAATGGAGAACCTTATTGTCTCTCTTATATGAGCTTGCCTTTGGTGGAGGATTGAAGTGCGGAGGCCCAACTGGAAGGGACTTAGTTTCTCGGTTCCGAACGTCTTGACACAGAAGTTTGTCATTCATACACTTTTGTTGATTACATGTTAATAGAAATACTCTTTTCTCGTCCAATTAATGTCTCGCAAATATTTGAATTGTTATTCCATGGGCATATTTGTTATGAATATTGATGGATTATGCTATTATATGTGCTAACTTTATATATTATCACCATATGTTTGCGTATCTTGGTTGTTGAGGACAAGTTGCAGGTATATAGCTTTGAGTCAAGTGTTCAACGATGGACTTCATCGAACGTCTGGATGAGGTAGGCTCTTTATCTTGTCTTGTTATCATGCTTGTTTATATAACATACTTGAGATTAGAGTTGATTTATGTAGTCATTTCCGTCTATTGTGGTTTACCCCATTCCATAGAGTGATTTCCCTCGTAACAATGTGTACTAGCCCAAAATGTAAGAAGATGTAGCACGATATATTAGAAGATGCATACTTTATTGTACTGGTAAGCCTGACAATAAGAAGCAACGTCTATACCATCCCTTGCCTATACCCACTCGACCTTGGGAAAAAATTTCCATGGATTTTGTGGGATGTTTACCAACAACCAGGAAGGGACATGACTATTTGTTTGTGGTAGTTGACAGGTTCAACAAGATGTGCATTATTGTGCCTTGTAAAAAGATCATCAAAGGACAAGAAGCAACAAATAAGTTTTTTTAACAGGTCTGGTGCACTTTGGGATACCAAGGAGAATCATCTCAGGCAAGGATACTAGATTTCTCGCTGCATTTTGGACTACATCGTGGGAGAAGATGGACACTAAGCTGAAGAGATCTACAACATTCCATCCACAAACATATGGGCAAACAGAAGTAGTCAACAAGACTTTGATACAACTTTTGAGGGGTTACAATCATAAGCATTTGAAGACCTGGGATGAAAATCTAATCTATATGCATCACTCTTATAACAAAGCAGTTGATCCAAAATGGATCGAGGAACCAAAATGGGTCTAGGAAGGCCTAAAAATAAAAGTTCTCAGAATCGGATGAAACCAATGCCATTGCATCTGTCTCGTCGTGCGGATTTCGACCATACAACTTTTTCCTCAAACAGACACCGTATGCGAAAGTTATCACATTCTGATCAAATTCCCAAATAGGCAAAAAGTCAACTGGTCAAAGTCAACACTGATGTCAGCAGGTATGACAGGTGACGTCAACATGACATTATCATGATGATGTGGCATCTCCAGGAGGTGACACATGTCACTCAGATTTGGTATTTTCAGGCTGAGTTGGCATTGTACGAATTTGACATGTGGCAATGTACGGATGCCACGTGGCAGTCTGTATAGTGACGTGGCCCAATGACATGCTGACACATGGATGTACGGACGACAATTGGCAGTACGACATGATGACATGGAAGTGACACATGGCAGATGACTGGGTTGTACGATAGATGATGTGGCAAGTGACTGGGTAGCTGACTGGGTCATTGCATCAACAGTATGGGCCAATCCCGGGGTGACACGTGGCCCAATCCCAGGGTGCCACGTGGCACCCTAGATTTGCCCAAGGTTAGCTGGGTAAAAAAATTGTTCCTCCTCCGAGTGAATCGAACTCGCGACCTTCAAACTGGGCAGCGAACTAACAAACTAGGTGTTACCACCTCTACTACATGTATTTCTTATTATAGAAATGGTGCAAACTAGATTTAAGTTTGTGTTGTCGTGTGGTTTGGGATAAGCCCCGGTCGGTGGGGGATAGAAACCAAGGTCTAACCAATTCATATGCACGTGGAGACTTACCCCGAGGACACATGGACCAAGCCATGAGACCAGGGGCCAGGACCGGAGGAGCGAGGGTAGTTGGGGCACGTGGGAGCCAGAGCCATGGCCATATGGTCATGCGCAAAGAACCAGGACCTAGCGACCCATGGCTCAACAGATAACGCCCAACCCAAGGGCACATGGAGCCTACCATATGACCAAGAGTCCGAGAATAGGGGGTTGCGCCCTGAATTATTCCCAAATTTGGGTTTTAAAACTATATAATATGATTTTATTTGATTTTTAAGTTTTGGGAGATTTTGTCCATTATTGGAGGATATGGAGCTCTTTTTGAGGCCAGATCTTGGGAAGAAGTTGGGAGGTTGTTGCCAACTTCAAGCCTATATAAACTAGAGGCTCTTGGAAGCCTTAGAGAGGTTCAGAGAAGGAGAAATGTTGAGGAATTTGATAGTCAAAGCCATTTTTGTGTAGGGAAGCCAAAGAGGAGAGCAACTTTGCGGGCCATTTCCAAGAGCTTCTCTCAACTATTTTCAGTGTCGTCAGTTGTGTTGGGTTCTTTAGGTCTAACAGAACACAACCAGACCAGTTTGTAATCCATTTGATGCTCTTCTGATGTGCTTTTGAAGCTTTGAAAAGAAATAAGAAAAGCCTCACCCACTAAGACAAAGGCCCAAAGACGTAGGCGATATTGCTAAACTCCATTAACAAATTTGTTGTTATGGTTTGTTGATTCTTTGTGCTTATTTCTAGATTTGTATATCTTATTATGGATACCATGTTACATCAATAATTCTTCCTCTTTCTTCAATTCCTAAATGGTTAATTAACTCATGCTTTAAAAACTTAACCATAGTCTTTAAAAGATCTTTTCGGATCAATAGTCCACACTTCTATTGGTAAGTCACCTTTTGAAACTTTCTTTGGATATTTTCCACCTTCACCCTTGGATGTTGTATATGGACAATAAGGAGGAGTGAGGTAGGACCTCACAAGAGATGTAATGAGAGTAGAAAAATTTGTTGAGAAGATTACACAAATCCATTGCAAGTACACGAGACGTTGAAGAAGTCACATAAAAAGTATAAGGCCAGACATGATCAACACATAACTGAGAAGTCATTCAAAGTGGGAGAGAGGGCTGGTTACAGTTGAACAAGGAAATACTACAGGGTCATGGTAAGAAGATCAAGGCTTTGTGGTATGGCCCTTTTAAGATACTGGAGAAGGTGGGAGTTAATGCCTACATACTTGGTCTACCCCCATACATGCACATTTACTCAATAATGAATGTGGAGAATTTGAAATTCTATGAGCCTTCCATGTTGGATCAGTAGGAGGAGCAGGTCCTACGTGCCGTAGAGAACTTAGAACCATATGATCAGACAAAGTTGGTAGAAAACACAGTTTTGTAAAAGAAGTCCATAACTACAAGGCAGGGGCAACATGACCTTTGGCAGATCGGGTTGAAAGGACAATTTCCAAGGAAAGCAAAATGGTACTCCACGGAAAAGGTAGAGGAAAAATTTCCTCACCTCATTCAATAAATCTTTTGGGGACCAAAAGCCTCCCTAAATGGGGAGGTATGATACAGATTGGTTCATTATATTATTTGTCATCTATCTCGATGCTTTAAGAGTGGAAAAAAATTGAGGAATCAACTTGCAGGGTCATTTTGGTGGCAGGTCCCAATTTGGAAAATTAGGGTTTGAAACCTTTTGAATCCATTTTGAGGCATCAAACAACATTTTTTGGTGGTTATAGTGTTTGAAATTTGTGCACACACCCTTGACGGTGTTATACACTCTGAGACCTTTCCAACGATACATCAAACACCTCAATCATAGCTCGTATGGAAAAGTTATGCCTCCCACAAGTTGATCTACCGTGTTGACCATCATGGTACCATAGGATGCCACATCAATCCCTGTTACTCACGCGTATGGGGTTAGCCACGAGTGGAATTTCAAGAAGATTCAAGAAGGTCCAAAACCTTATCACAATTGAGGGTCAAGGAAGTCAAACCCCACTCCTAGATAGGCTATCAGGCTATGTTAAATACTGGGCCACTATGAGGAGAAGGGGTTCCATTCTTTTGCATTATATCATGTTCCATAGCTGAGAAAAACATCTAAGAGTGGTATTTTGTGAGCATAACAAAGGAAGCAGAGGATTCTGTAGCAGTCGTTCATGCCACAATGCGAAAAGGTAACTCTATGGCGAGTTCCCATTCCTTTGTATGTGCATTTTATAATTGAAGTAAAGAGAGTAGAGCAAAGGCCTCACCTTCTAGCTCGATTTTTTCCCATATTGGGTTTCCCAAGTCAAATATTGTGTTAATTTATGTGGATGGTGTGTATTTGTGCCCATTCTTTCATTTTTATATTTCAATTATTTCTTAAATTCAAGCCATAAGCTAGAGATAAATAAACCGCACAAATCTAAGATTTCAGAATATTATAAGATCTATTGTGACGAACAATTCCAGTGGAATATCCACAACAATTTACAGGTTAGGTGATGAAGCCCTCTATGATTGTGTTGGTGAGGTTGTTGATAACAATTTTTTAGTTTATTGATGCTTTGCTTAGATGTTATGTGTAGTTAGTGAAGTTGATGACAATGCTTTTGATTTTTTTGCTATGTTGTCACTGATTGAGTGATTGCATTGAACAATTGTAACAATTTTTTTTCTATGGAAAAAGTTTAAAGAACAAAATGACTATTGCAAAAATTAGGACAAATGTGCATGACTACCATAGTGAAATTGCTCCCCATGTTTAATCCCAAAACACCTCGAATAACAAATTTAATAAAATTAAATATGCAAAAGAGATCGAGGATGGATATAATTTCCTTTTAACATGTCATCACCCATTGAGTGATTGCTCTGAACAATTGTAACCTTTTATTTCAACAAATGGAAAAAGTTATCAATTTTTTTTCTATGGAAAAAAGTTTAAAGAACAAAATGACTATTGCAAAAGTTAGGACAAATATGCATGACTACCTTAGTGAAATTGGTCCCCATGTTTAATCCCAAAACGTGAATAACATATTTATTAAAATTTACTATACAAAGAGATCAAGGATGGACATCTTTTCCTTTTCACATTCACAGCCCTTCATAATAAGAAACATGACTTTCCTCAATTTTATAATTTAATCACTTTTTAGGATTTTTGGCTTATGAAAACTATACTGATCTTAGTATTTTTATTTTCATCACACTAAATATAAAAATGGAATAGCCCACAGTAGCTTAGTTGAATGGTAGTCGTTCTACATCGTGAAGGTGCTAGCTCAACGATATAAGGGCGGCTCACCCTAAGTTCAAGTCATGATTAAACTGCTCGATATAATTTTCGAGCAGATATATCAAGCCAAGGGTTATAAAGGCAACAATGTAAATCGATCTCTGGTGACAATCATGAGATTGTAAGTCCTCATTACCGATTCCCCATTAAAAAAACATACATAAAAAAGTAAATTAAAAAAAAACAATTACTTTAATTCTTTTTATTTGTTTAATAAACCTTATTAGTCCTTGTCATAGGCAAAGAGGGACTATAGCGATCGATAAATCATTGACCTGGTATTAAATTGTGCATTGACCGGAAATATTTGCATATTATCTATTGTTGGAACAAGGGAAGTGAAAACATCAAATTTTTATATAATAGAAAGTACCATGTTTGTCAAGATCTGATTGGACAACGGATTGGAGGTCTTATTGCCAGCTTCGCTATTCCAATGTTATATTTGTTGGAATATCCAAAGTATTTGAATCGTATAAGGTATTTTTGAATCATATATTTTCTTATGCATTGGTGGAAGCTGGATTAATGCTAGCATTAGTTCGAATGTTTCCTTAAGCATTTCCTGCTAGCTTCAATACATTGTCTACCATATTACTATGTCTGATTTTTGCTTTATTGTTGCGTGCTTCGAGAGAGGAGGCTTGCCATGCTGCATTTTTTCTTAAATGTTTGAACAAGGCTAGGCACTTAGACGGTCCTGACAATCTTAAGTGTTTACCTAACAACTCTGGCAGTCTTAAATGTTTATTGTATAAGTGCGTTGGAATACAGTTTCGTTCCATTTTTTTTATGGTAGTCGTACATCTTCCATCGATTTTTATATAATAAAAAGTACCATCTTTGTAAAGATGTGATTAGACAACAACGGATTGGAGGTATTTTTCACGGCTTCACTATTCCCAATGTTATATATGTTGGCATATCCAAAGTATTTCATCGTATATGGTCTTTTAGAATCATATATTTTGTTATGCAATGGTAGAAGGTGGATTAATGCTAGCATTAGTTCGAATGTTTCCTTAAGCAATTCCTGTTAACTAAAATACATTATCTACCATATTAGTATGTTTGTTTTTTGTTTTATTGTTGCAGGTTTCGAGAGACTAGATCTGCCACGCTGCATTTTTTCTTGAATGTTTGTACAGGGCTAGGCCCTTGGGTGGTCCTCGTAGTCTTAAGTGTTTGCCTGACGGTTTGAATGTTTATTGTGCAAATTCCTTGGGATACAGTTTTGTTCTATTTTTTTATGGTCGGCATCACTGCTCTAGTGGTCGATGCTTCTTCGCTGCTTCATTCCAGTATTGTTGTTCTTGTTTGATTCAACTTTGCAAATTTGAGGTCCTACAACTACAGTTGAACATCTTCGTCGTTGTTCACTGGTTTGTTGTTCTTCAACTTTCCAAGTTGTTTGACCTGTTATTGCGGTTTCCAGTTTTCTGGGCTGGCCTCTTGTCATCCCTCGTTGACGGGTAAGTTTCCATGTTGTTGTTTTTCAATGGTGGGGGTCCCTGGCTCCAAATTCTGTTGCAGATCATCTTTGTCTGTGCTCTTAATTTTTGTTCCTGGAAACCATGCGTCTTCATATGCCAGCAACGACGTTCATAGCTGTTTGGAAAATTGCAATGCGAAGGGGTTCTCGAAAAATAGTTGTAGACGCAAGGAAAGCTTTTATTCTGTGGGTTGAAAAACTGCGCCCACCTGTTGTGTTTCTGCCCAGTAAATTTATGGTGTTATTTATTTGCGTTCTTTCTTCTGTTTTGTGCCCAGTTTTGGGCTTGTGGTTTTCCTATTTTTCTTTCGTTTTTTTTTTGGGGGGGGGGGTGCTATTTTATTTTTTCACCCTTTTCTTTGTTTTTAGACCAACTAAAAGTATCTAACAAACACATTCAAAATCAGAGTTGAGGGGATGGAAGAAGTAATATATGTTGAGTCGTATGAAATAGATAAACAGTGCATTATACATGGCAACATTGACGTGGCTTTGCATAGCAATGGCCTCTTTAGATTCGATGCATTCTCGTATACTGCAGGGGATTGCCTTTTCGATACATTCCAGGTTCTGCTACATTTTGGGTATTCATCGACTGAGTTGCGCAATGGATTGATAGATTATTTCTTGGCCTGTTTCAAAAATGGTGACGCGAAAGCATTGAACTCCTATGAATACGAACTGGAATCTGATTTTCTTCGGCGGTTGCACGGAATACATGATGTCGCTATGTATTTTTCAAAGATGCAGTTGTATGCATCTGCAGCTCTGACTGCACATGAAACGGGACTCTGGGGAGACACATTTTGTATACGGTGGTTGTCTAATTGGCTCAATATATCGGTTGGAATATGGTCATTAACAATAAAAAGAAGATATCTACTATTCAACAAAGGTGCCTCTCGCAATCCATATTGCATCTTGTTCCATGACGCCAATGGTCTTAGTGGTCATTATGAACCACTCCTGTACAGGAAAATGTCCATGTGCAATGTTGAAGTAGCTCATATTTACTTGTCCTTCTTTTGCAAAGACCTTGAATCGCAATGGGAACGGATTATGCATCACATAGATAGCCATGGTTTACAGGTGGCAACAAATGTTGTGTCTAACTGTGGAGATAGTCTGTTTAATGCAATTTGTTGTTTGGTAGCAGCGGAGTTTGATGTACAGTCGTTGCGGCTTTACACCGTGTAGTCGTTTTGCAATGCAATTGTAGGCGGCAACCAATAGGCTTTTAGGTGCTTGCATCAACACCTTTTTCCATATCTCTTGGAAAATATGCCGGCAGTTGGAACTTGGCAGGAATACCTTGTAAACATGGCACTTCCATATGAAAAAGGGAATGTGGAGGGTTGCAGTTTCTGTTTCCAATGGTTGTCTATGATATTCAGAGTAAATTTCCAGGTTTGGTCAATGTTGCCAGATGGCACTGTCCATTCTTGGTTTACTGATTCAAATTACGATCGAACATTTGACATCCTCTCGTTGAAAACAGATACAACACATATCCATTATGAACCTTTGCTTCGACATATCCGTGGTTCAGGGTTGGATGTCCATGCCACCCAAACCGCATCGAATCTGCATACGCGCGGAATGCTTTTTAGTGAGAATGAAACTCTTTCCGGGTCCGATATGGCCATAGAGGGCTTGAACAAAAAAATGATGCGTGGAATTCATTACAGTTGTGATGAGCCCATACATGGCTTAAACAAAAAACCTAGAGTAAATTATCAGAACTTGAAAAAAACTATTCGTCAAATTTGTCCCAGTTGTGATGAGGCCACACAGGCCTTGAACAAAAAAATGTAGGCTACATTATCAGCACCTGGGTCAGAGCGAAATTCATCGCAATTGCCATCAGCTCATTGTGCCCTTGGGAAAGAAACGTAGACTAAGTTACCACAACTTGAAAAAGGTCATGCGCGAGAGAAAGAAATACATTGCCACGCTTCCTATTAGAGACAAAGCCACATATGAGAATCTAAAGAAACTTGTCCGGGCAGAAAAGAACAGAAATATGTGCGCTCACATATCCCAGAATGGTCATGCAACCGTCACATTTTGTATGCTAGCAACAACACTATGGACTATTGGCAATGAAAACCAGGAAACAGTTTCCACCCATACTTCCCTGCGAAAGAAAAATGCAACACAGACGTACATGAAAGAAATTAAAGATACTCCTTCCATTGCATGTGCAATTTCTGAGCAACTAAATTTCTCAAAAAACAACAAGTCTTTCACGGCTTCTTTGCAAACAGAATACTTCTAGTTGACAGTGCACGATAAAACATTTTCCAGTGGAAAAAATTGTCTTCCATGCAAACAATCGCCTCAACATGGAAAACTGCCACAACTCCCAACGCCTGGCCAAATAAGATGTAATGCACCACTACCAGATGTAAGTGCGCTTACAAAACTTGAGGAGAGAGTTGGCTCTCTCCGAATTGCATTTACTGGAATCAGGCCTTGGGGCTATAAACGAATCCAGATGGACTTAACAAGATCAATTATTAATGTGTTTGTTCAAGTAGATGTTGTACAAAGACTCTTGCCACAACTCATTAACAATACACTGGAAATTGTCATGCCTCTGAAAAGACGCTTGCGATACAAAAATGCATATCAGACAGGCAAAGTGCCTGTGCATGCTGTTATGAAAGCATTAGAGGAATTATGTTCGAGGGCCCTGTACAAAGCGCAGAACATTTGTATAAATGACAACTGGAACAATGTTCTTGCAGAAGAGAATAACAACTCTGCAGACACTTTCAAAAATCCTATTCAATTTGATACAAGTGATGAATCAGAGAATAAAACGCGTGTTGAGACATTGGTGCATGGAATTCAAGGACAAATTCGTTGAGGAAATGAACTTTCCAACACTCTTCTATGGAGATGCAGGTGCCACTGATATCACAGAACGATTCAATTATCATAAAATAGTCAGATGGGAGATGCTACATTCAAGCCCCAATCCCAGTCTATATGACAAACGCATTTAAATTTCCAGGAATATGTAACAAAGTCTTCTTTTTTCCATATTTTCAAAATACAACTATTCTTTTGTCTTCTCATATATTTATGTGTTGCTACCATTTTCTCTTCAGCTATGCTGAATGTGAAGACATTATGTTTATTTTATTTCAATTATCTTCCTTTCTGATGCCACCTGTCCTTTAGAATGTTTCTGAAAAAGGCCATTACAATTCAAATAGTCCGAACTCCGGTTGTGAATTTGTATATCGCCGAACTCTGGGTGTTCTATGTAGGCCACAGAACAACAAAGGCCCATTTTTCAGCCCGCCAACTCCAGAACCCGCGATCCAACAACTGACTAACTATGGATTCAGGGCTCCGTCCATGCTCTATCAAATCTCATCCCCATAGTTTATAAAAGTACATATTTCGTATGTATAAAAGTAAATATCTGCTTTTTAAAATTACATCTTTCGTATGTATAATTTATGGTCTCCAGGGACCTTTAACTTTATAAATTTCAATTTCTTCTCTCTAGGAGCCCTTGTTTTAAGGAAAGCTAATTCGACAATGCTGGTTTTTTTGTTGCTTTTCTCCACTAAAATATGTAACAGGTGTCACTGCTAATTTTTTTGTGCTTTCTTGTCCACGACCCTATGTAAAAAAAGTACGGTAATGCTAAAAAAATTTGACACGAGCCCCTTAAAATTGAAATTGTGCCCAAGTCTGATTATCAATTTGTATATAGCGAAACTATCAATGCTTTTTTGTAGGACACAAAACAACAAAAAAGCCCAATTTTCAGCTTCCCATCCCGAGAACCCGCTATCCAAAAACTGGCAAATTATGCTATGACGTCTCCGTCCATGCTCTTTAACATCTCATCCCCATACTGTATAAAAGTACATATTTCGTATGTATAAATATAAATATCTACTTTGTAAAATTACATATTTTGTATGTATAAATTATCCATATTTTTCTCTACCTGGTCATTTTCAAAATTACATATGCGGTAAATCACTCACTCAAATTTCACATATCATATTTCACGTATATATATGTGTGTGTGTTTCTTTAAATTTACAGGAATATGTAAGACGTTTTATTATTTTTTCTACATAAATGTCATAAAATTGTGTTCACTATTTTATCTTTACCAGATGTCCTGCTTACTGCTTGCCACAGAGGCCATTACAATTGAATTAGTCTGAACTGCGATTGTTAATTTGTATATCGCAGAACTCTGGGTATTCTTTGTAGGGCACGGAACAACAGAGGCCCATTTTTCAGCCTGCGAGCCCGAGAACCCGCGATGCCAAAAAAACTGGCTAGCTATGAATTCAGGGCTCCGTGCATGCTCTATAAAATGTCATCCCCATAGTCTATAAAAGTACATATTTCGTAAGTATAAAAGTAAATATCTGCTTTATAAAATTGCATCTTTGCTATGTATAGTTTATGCTGTCCAGGAACCTTTAATTTCATAAATTTCAATTTCTTGTGTCCAGGAACCCTTGTTTTAAGAAAAGCTATTTCATGAATGCTAGTATTTTTGTGCTCTTCTCCACGAACCTATGTGACAGACGTTACTACTATTTTTTTTGTGTTTTTTGTCCACGAGCATATGTAAAACATATGTAAAAAAGGCTATTTCGGGAATGCTACATTTTTTTGGACATGATGCCCTTAAAATTCTAATAGTCCACAAGTTCGATTGTCAGTTTGTATATCGCGAAAACTATCGGTGCTTTTTGTAGGACATGGAAGAACCGAAGCCCAATTTTCAGCTCGACACCCCGAGAACCCGCATCCAAAAACTGGCTAAGTATGGAATGAGCGCTTCACTTTGTAAAATTACATATTCTGCTTGTCAATTTGTATATCGTGGAACTCTGGGTATTCTTTGTAGACCACGGAACAACACATGCCCATTTTTCAGCCCGACAGCTCGAGAACCCGCGATGCAAAAAAACTGATTAAGTATGAATCCAGGGCTCTGTGCATGCTCTATGAAATGTCATCCCCATACTCTATAAAAGTACATATCTCGTATCTATGAAAGTACAAATCTGCTTTATAAAATTGCATCTTTCGTATGTATAATTTATTTTGTGCAGGAACCTTTAATTTCATAAATTTCAATTTCTTCTGTCCAGGAACCCTTGTTTTAAGAAGCATCCAAAAACTGGCTAAGTATGGAATGAGGGCTCCGCTTTGTAAAATTACATATTTTGTCTCTATAAATTATGTTGTGCAGGAACCTTTCATTTCATAAATTTCAATTTCTATTGTGTCGACAATCCCTTCTTTTAAAGAAAACAAAGTCAGGAATGGTAATTTTTTTTTGTGTTTTTTCTCAACAAACCTATGTAGCAGACATTACCACTATTTTTTACAATTGAACTAGTCTGAACTCCGCTTGTCAATTTGTATATCTCGGAACTCTGGGTATTCTTTGTAGACCACGGAACAACACAGGTCCATTTTTCAGCCCGACAGTCTGAGAACCCGCGATGCAAAAAAGTGGCTAACTATGAATCCAGGGCTCTGTGCATGCTCTATAAAATGTCATCCCCATACTCTATAAAGTACATATTTCGTATCTATGAAAGTAAATATCTGCTTTATAAAATTGCATCTTTCGTATGTATAATTTATGTTGTCCAGGAACCTTTACTTTCATAAATTTCAATTTCTTGTGTCCAAGAACCCTTGTTTTAAGAAAAGTTATTTCGGCAATGCTAGTTTTTTTTGTGCTCTTCTCCACAAACCTATGTAACAGACGTTACTACTATTTTTGTGTTTTTTGTCCACGACCGTATGTAAAACATATGTAAAGAATACTATTTCGGCAATGGTTAACTTTTTGGACAGGATGCCCTTAAAATCTAATACTCTACAAGTCGGATTGTCAGCTTGTATATCGCGGAACTATTGGTGCTTTTTGTAGGGCATGGAAGAATAGAAGCCCAATTTCCAGCTCGACATCTCGAGAACACGCCATCCAAAACTGGCTAAGTATGGAATGACGGCTCCGCTTTGTAAAACTACATATTCTCTATGTATAAATTATTCTGTCCAGGAACCTTTCACTTCATAAATTTCAATTTCTATTCTGTCCACGATCCCTTGTTTTAAAGAAAACTAAGTCAGGAATGCTAAATTTTGTTTGCGTTTTCTGTCAACAAACCTATGTAACAGACATTGACACTAATTTTTACAATTCAAATAGTCCGATCTCCGCTAGTCAATTTGTATATCGCGGAACTATGGGTATTCTTTGTAGGCCACGAAACAACATAGGCCCAATGCTAAATTTGTTGGACACGATGCCCTTAAAATTCTCATAGTCCGGGAGTCCAATTGTCAGTTTGAATATCGCGAACTATCGATGCTTTTTGTAGGGCACGGAAGAACAGAAGCCCAATTTTCAGCCCGACATCCCGAGAAGCCGCCATCCAAAAACTGGCTAAGTATGGAATGAGGGCTCCGCTTTGTAAAATTACATTTTGTATGTATAAATTATGTTGTCCGGGAACCTTTCATTTCATAAATTTCAGTTTCTATTGTCCACGATCCCTTTTTTTAAAGAAAACCAAGTGAGGAATGCTAATTTTTTTTGTGTTTTTTGTCAACAAACCTACGTAACAGACATTACCAGTATGTTTACAATTCAAATAGCCCCAACTCCGCTTGTCAATTTGTATATCGCAGAACTCTGTATGTATAAATTATTTTGTATAAAACTACATATTCTGTATGTATAAATTATTCTGTCCAGGAACCTTTCATTTCATAAATTTCAATTTCTATTATGTCCATGATCCCTTGTTTTAAAGAAAACTAAGTCAGGAACGCTAAATTTTGTTTGAGTTTTCTGTCAACAAACCTATGTAACAGACATTGCCACTGATTTTTACAATTCAAATAGTCCGATCTCCGCTAGTCAATTTGTATATCGCAGAACTCTGGGTATTCTTTGTAGGCCACAGAACAGGAGAGGCCCAATGCTAAATTTATTGGACACGATGCCCTTAAAATTCTAATAGTCCGGGAGTCCAATTGTGAGTTTGTATATCACGGAACTATTGGTGCTTTTTTTAGGGCACGAAAGAACAAAAGCCCAATTTCCAGCCCGACATCCCGAGAACCCGCCATCCAAAACTGGCTACGTATGGAATGACGACTTCGCTTTGTAAAACTACATATTCTCTATGTATAAATTATTCTGTCCAGGAACCTTTCATTTCATAAATTTAAATTTCTATTCTGTCCACGTTCCCTTGTTTTAAAGAAAACTAAGTCAGGAACGCTAAATTTTGTTTATGTTTTCTGTCAACAAACCTATGTAACAAACATTGCCACTAATTTTTACAATTCAAATAGTCCGATCTCCGCTAGTCAATTTGTATATCACAGAACTCTAGATATTCTTTGTAGGCCACGAAACAACAGAGGCCCAATGCTAAATTTGTTGGACACGATGCCCTTAAAATTCTAATAGTCCGGGAGTCCAATTGTCAGTTTGTATATCGCAGAACTATCGGTGCTTTTTGTAGGGCACGGAAGAACAAAAGCCCAATTTTCAGCCCGACATCCCGAGAACCCGCCATCCAAAAACTGGCTAAGTATGGAAGCTCCACTTTGTAAAACTACATATTCTCTATGTATAAATTATTATGTCCAGGAACCTTTCATTTCATAAATTTAAATTTCTATTCTGTCCACGTTCCCTTGTTTTAAAGAAAACTAAGTCAAGAACACTAAATTTTGTTTGCGTTTTCTGTCAACAAACCTATGTAACAGACATTGCCACTAATTTTTACAATTCAAATAGTCTAATCTCTGCTAGTCAATTTGTATATCGCGGAACTCTGGGTATTCTTTGTAGGCCACGAAACAACAGAGGCCCAATGCTAAATTTGTTGGACACGATGCCCTTAAAATTCTAATAGTCCGGGAGTCTGTAAGAGCCGTATCAAATAAACAACCATTTAATTTAGAACAGAGCAGTAAAATTTAAGAGTTACTTCATTTAGCACATTCGCAATCAAATTCATCATAATAATAAAATTTAATAACAAATTAATACAAAAACAATGCATAATTCTTGGTAAATACCTGAACCTGATGCTATTATCCCTCCTGTTGTCCGCAACTTGCTTCCTTCCCGCTTCTACAAAACACTACCCAAAACCGTCCTCCCTGCCAACTAGGTATCTCCCTAGCCCCAGGATATCAACTGATATCCTGGCCCTCCGTGCCCAAAACCCCCAACAACTCCGGTGCACTGTATCAATCCTACTCCCAAAATTTCACTCTCCCTGCCAATCCAGAGCTCTCAAAATTCATCCCCCAACTTCCCGTAGAATGCCTCTCGTCCAACTCCTTCCCTTCCTTATCCCCCCTTCACCGACTCTTCCCCCTCATTAATTTCCTTATCTCCCCCTTATTAATTTCTTATCCCATTCTTTAATGCCTTATCCCCCCTTCATTAATATCTT